>BJBW01005829.1:0-50612 GCA_004320125.1 Scolopax mira
GACCTACATTCATCCACACTAATGACTGTAATAGTAAAAGTAGCTTTCAGACTAAGGTATAAAAAAAATACATGTAAGTCTTAAATACATTTAGGCACATTTGATATGCAGACTCAGAGAATCCCTGTGATCTGCCAATACTGGCATAAATCTCAAGTTACCTCATTCAAATCAAAGAAATTATTTTGTATTTATAAGTGTTACTGAAAACAAGGTCTACACCATAAAATACAAAGACCAACTTCAATCTCCACCTATCTGTCCTCACCCATTAAAGCAGACTCCTCTTTGCAAACTATTTTCTATGTAGGGAGCCTGGGAAATAAACAGTAATCACCTTGAGGACCCTACAGGAATAAGAAGTCAATGCAGCATGTGCTACAGCAGACAACTCCATGCTGTCTGGGAATGCACTATGTGAACCTATCCCATCTCATTAACACCATTACGCCCCACTTATCATACATCAGACTTTGAATTAAATGAATTAAAAGCACATATCTAATTCAGTTGTGTGGTGCAAAGGTGGGAGACCACAGAAAATCCCATTGAGACCAAAAAAAAAAAAAAATCAAAACCAAACACCAGATTAAAGATTATTGCAAACCAGAGCTCCTATGTAGGATGTTAGGCCCAACATGGGACTCACATTTTCATAATCCATAGTGCCAGTCATGGCAGATTCATGGGTAAATGGAGGCAAAGCCACCTGTGCCTTCACCTGGATTGCTAACTGGGGTATGCTATTGCAAATCAACAGCAACAGCTACAAGATTAACGGGCTTTTTCAAAGGTTTTTCCCTTCTCTGCAAAAGTACAGGTACCATCTGCATACCATGTGGCACCCAAAATACCTCATGCTGATGAAACCATAGCTGGTGTGAGATTCACCTACAGTATTTGGGCAATACAATCGAGGATAGAAATTTCATAGCATTATGTGGAAAAAAAAAAAAAATCCATCTAAACTAATGGTTCTCAAGCTCAAGGTAACTTTAGCCTATGAAATCCACCACCACTTGCATTTGCCATCAGCTTCCAAATTCAGTCCTGTACCATTTTCTATGAAGAAGCTGATACAAGAAGAAAAGAACCTTTAAAGAGTGAAATTGAGAACTGAAGCTTATTTCAGTTTTCCTAAGTTTTTACATCTACCTCTTCTTAAAGCAAATATGAACATGTGCAGGATATTGCAAGGAAGAAGCTACATTTAAAATTAATCAAGTCCTTGTTACACTTGACAATTTAGAATGCTTAATTTATTAACTTACATTTAGTGGAAAGATGCGCTCAGCGATCATCAGCAGCAAATGGAGCTTGGGATAACAGAACAGAGCCTCCTGTTCTGCTGCACCACGGTTCTCTTGCTGCTGCCAACTTACATTGCTGTCTTATCAGAGATCACACCCTGGGTGTGCCATTACTGCAGGAACAGCTTCAGAGGTCAGCTCTTCCATGGGGGAAAAAAAGCAGGACGCAATATCACTTACTCAGCTACTTGTAACTGAAATGTGATAATTATTGCCATGGCTACTAAAAAGTATCACATTAAAAAAAAAAATACTGTCAAAGAGATCAGAGATCACAACGAACAAAATTATGGCAAGACCCTTCTGTGACATGTTTATGGAAATGCCACAGATGCTGAGCAGTGTCAGGAAGACAATTAAGTAACTGCTTGAACTGCTCAAAGGTTGATAACAGAAGTTGTAATCACTGCCACCTGCAAAAAGGCTCTCTCTTTCCACCCTATTGAAGTCTGTAGCATGGCTGGACCATAGTTTATGTGCTGACAGCAGCCAGGTGTGCACAGATATCAGTGACTGATTGCAGCTCTCATCCTAAATGCTCCTTCTGCCAAGCTGTTGAAGCAATAGTAATTAAATTACTCACTAGAGACCTAGCTGCATTTTGGGCATCACAAAAGGATAAAAGTTGGCTAGCTTTCACAATTGAAAAAAAAGGAAACACTTTTCTGTCAGGGCACCTTGAGAAGTTGAAAGGTATAGAAGAAGCAAATCCAAAAAGCACCTGTCACTCAAACTCCCCCTTTCTCACCCAAAACATAGATGTCAACAGCACTACCCATCCCAGATGGATCCCAAAGGGCACACAAGGTAGGTCAGTGCTTGATCTGCAGCCCGAGCTTATGTTTTACAGCTGTTGCTCAAGGGAAGGCAAATGCTGCTCAGTACACAGAAAAGCAACAAGCATTCTTAAACCACTTAAGTGTTAAAGCAATTATGTAGCGGGTTATTACTCAGCATCAGAAAAGTGCATGGTGCTTGCATAAGAAGTAGCACTAGATCCTTGCCCTAAAGATTCTTGGAGTTACAGCACAAATGAAAATAAACAGTGGTAAGAAGGTGAAAGCAGAGTTCACAACCCAAATCACAATGGTACAATTTACATCATATACTGAAGTATGCAGTTGCATTTCCCTCCCCTTTTATCCCAATTGTCAAAGGATAAGGTCTTTCAGAGACAGGAGACACCAAAGACTTAGGGTAGGAACTGAAAATGAGCCATCAGCCAGAAAACACTAGTTATAGTAGAGGGTACATAAAAGAGCACTCAGTAAGTGAGGGCGAAGCGTGAGGAGGGAAGTAAGAAGTAGGCAGGGTGCCTGACCTGCTGTAATCAAGTATGATTCACTCAAGATAAATCAGAGGTGACTTTTGCTTCATTGTAGGGTGGGTGTCTCTGTAGTATCAAAGGCAAATCCCTAAGCGTGCTGATATTTAAACAGCTGACTGGTTTAACCAGGCATGACTAACGAAGTCTACGCAGATTTATTTTCTACACACTAGCAACCTCTTGCTCTCTGACTCAGTAAGTGATGAGCTGGGCACATTAGAAATTAATGGGTGATAATTAAACATGAACAATGAAGAGGGCTTCTATAAGTAAATCAAGCAGAGCATGCTGGCATGGACAATAGGGGAGGTCATGAAGTGTGGACAAAAATTGGCCCCGACTAAATATTGAGAAAGAGGAAATAGCATCCATCTCCCAACAGAGGGTCTGAACCTGCCATGGAGACGGCTGTAACTGTTCAGTGATGCAGGCAAAACAAGTGTGGTGTGCAAATGGGTCATAAGCACATCAGAATGAAGCCTTCACCATAAAGTAACAGTTACTTCTTCAGCCATTTGCCCCACTAGTAGTCTCTTCTCAAGGCTCTTCTGCCATGCTCTTTAAGCAGGGGCGAGGGAAGCTGGTTCCAACACTGCTGGTTTGCAACCTAGTCTACAGACTATGGTCCAGAAGCATCAATCCTCTTAGATACCCATTCACTCACTTATGTAGAGTGGGGAAAAAAAAGAAGGACATCAGGGAAGAGGGACGGGTCTGCTCTGACATCCCTGGCAGCTGACCTAGAACACACATGTGGCAGAGGCCAGCTTCAGCCATCCTCATTCAGTCCAAAATGCTCTGTGCTTTACTCTAAAGAATTGGTTTTCAACTTGCTCTGTTAATTTTTATATCCTCCCTTTTACGTTAAGGAAAAAAAAAAGAAATATATTTTGGCTAGTGAGTAAGCCTCACTCACTATGATTACAGAACTGAAGTTCTCAAAAGCTCTGCCTATGACAGTGCTAAATTAATGAACAAAAGAGCAAAGTCACCATGACTCCCTTTCCCTCTAATCCTTCCCTCCTCCAAATGTGATTCACAGACAGACAGGAGAAGCATATAGGTTATGCATCACACGCAAAGGGATCTTGGAAGAAAAATACAACTTACTGTGGAAAAAGAACAGCCCTGTATATTACTACTTCTTCAGACAAAAAAAACCAAGCACCACTTATCTTAACAATCCTCTAAGCTTCCAGTGTGATTGTTCTGCTTATCAGGAGGCTCTCTGAAAAGAGTCCATGTCTCTGAAAGAGTCCATGCAGACTGGAAGCATGCGAAGATACACACACGAGAGGACAGACAAACATGGGCTGTCTTTTCTTTTTACATATCAAACGGTACACTTTTTTTTTAACCGTGGGGATATTACAATCCAGAGTTTATAAATAAGTTAATAAATACCCCCCTAAAAAGCTAATCGATAGTCAGCAGATAGACTTAACAACTGTTTCAAAAGAAAAAAAAAAAAAAGGTGTTTGAAAAAATGCTTTATACTCTGCTTGCACTAGTCACTGCTGCAGGTTATTGATCTTTTACAGACAAACAGCCTCCATTAATACATACTTGTGTTAGCCTGGCAATTTATCCTGGAAAGCTTGACCCTCAGTGTTACCCATCTGCATGAGGCACTGAGGAACAAGCAGTGTTTTCTGTATCTATTTTGGCACACATATACCATTGCCATTACCTAGATTGCTGAAGCCTATTTCTTTATGCATTCTCTCTGTGCAGAAAAAAAAATGTCAAAGTTTGAGCAGATAGACAAGAACACAAATAAATTAAAAAAATCTGTAAAGCTCTTCATAGTACATAGTTTAAATACATGCCACATCTCAGATAACTTGGAGTCTCTAACTACCATGTTTTCATCTCATATGGGGGAGATGGGGAAGAACAGTAACAGGAAGGAGTTGACTCCAGATTCAAGATGCTTCACTAACATTTTCTGGTAGCTTATCTGCTCAAAGTTACACATTTGAACAGTCTAACTAAGAGTTTGGCATACCAAGGGTGTTTTTTAATTATCAAATGCAGTATATTAATGCTGATTCCCTGCATCACAGAATAATAAACAAATTCTCAAAATAGGTTAAAAGCCTAAATCTATTGAATGTAATGCCAGACTGATTAAAATCTAAAGAATGAGGGGCCACTTCAAAAAATAAAGAACTAAGATCTTAAAGGGCAAGGAGAATGGAACCAGTATATGTCAAATAGTACCATTGCTTCTATTTCTGCCATTCTTGATAGGTCTTAAAGCTGTCCAGTGCGCAAGGTAGACCTTCCCATTCCCTTTTGTACAACAGACCTTCTCAAATAAATTTGAGGGCAGGGGTGTCTGTGGTTTCTGTTGAATTTGTTTCTTATCATTGGTACAAGAAATGATACAACTCAAATTGAAGCATATTAAAACTGAATTTATGACCCTAGAGTTTCCATTCATTTCTTATTCAGAGGAATCTTGATTCTTACTGTCTAAAAGATATCAAAATGAGAGCTATACAACAACAGCTAAAAATTGAGGTTTTATCATCATTTCTAGGAATTTTAAACCTTGTCGTGTTAAACAACACTAGTGAAAGTACAAACGTATCTATAGATGTATAACGTGCATGCCTGAAACCAGTGCTTCTCTTTCACCTTTTCAGGATCAGTAATTCCAAGCCAGTTGTATCGTCCTTCTGCTATTGTCTACATTGTATAAATCTAGACCTATTCTATTGACTTCCATATTTTCATCAGTGAAAGACCACAATTTGCTCTTTAAGTAGAAATAGCCATCTAGAAAATTAATAGAATTAGATGCCTGTAGCAAAAAAAAGTTCCACAGAAGAGCTTGATGCATTTCTAAATAATAGCAAGGCTTCAGGTTACACAGAAGTTATCTCCACCTGCCACTACTTGCACTAAAATCCAGTCTAAAGAACATTTAATTCAATCAACACAAGCACCTATACTTCCATTAGACTCAGGTATAATGGCAACCATATCTAACAGATTGGAACAGGAAGGAAGCCTTGTTCCTCTCCACAAACCACAACACTTCATGGCTTCATCAGGCAACCAGGAGTAGAACTCTTCACCGTTCTGATATGTAGAAAAGACTTTTTTTAAAAAAAAACAAAAACCAAACACAAAAAGATGTTATACGTACTTTTTGAAGATCCTTGTTGAAATCTCATCATGTTCCAGGAGAAGTCCACATGACTTACCTTTCCAGACCATTCTGAAACCCACCCCCCTGTGATTTCTAAATCACCAGCCAAGCCTGACACTGGGAGGCTGGCTCCTACATTGCCCACGTCATCCCCACGGCCTATCAAACCCCCGTCTCTGCTCTGCATGCTGTCCAGCTGCCAGCTCTAAAAAGCAGCAAGGAATCCCCAATTACAGACACAGGAATCTGGCTTTCTGACACTTCAGAGCCTGCTCTAAGTCGTTAGCAATGGCATAACAAGGGCACTGTGACATTCTAGAGCTGTGAAGCCCAGCACATTAGAAAAAAACCAACAGTATCAATAATTTCTTCAGAGATTTCCTGGACGTGTACTTAAATACAGCCCAATAGGATTTTAAGTAGCTTTTCTTTTACACAACAGGTTTATATTGTGCTATGCTTAGCACAATATAAACAAGAACTGCAAGAATGGAAAACTGGGTGTCCAATTGACAAAAGCAAACCAAAAAACAGAAAAATCAGAGACAAATTTGTGGCTCCAATGTGGAATGTTCCTTCTGGACCCAAAGGAGTCGTTCTGGATTCAAAAACAACCCAAAATTAGATGTGGCATTACAGCCTATAAATCTGCATCTGCAGTACCCTTCTGCCACTGTCAAAATGCAAATGTTGATAGGCCTTTACAATATCTGTTTGGGAGAACTGGGAGAAAGGAGAGACCAAAACAGATAACACCACAGTTTATGAATGACACAGAAAAGCAGGCTTTCTGGCCTTCAGCAGAAACAGACTGTCATCACATGTTAAACAGCTTGTCATGTGTGCCATCATTTCAGCCACATCTCAAATTTCTAGGGAAGAGTTGCAGATATGACAGACTGTAGCACTAATAGTGCATGGACCTTGCTGGTACCACTAATAAAAAGTCTACCTCAAATACCCTTAATGAAAGACAGCAGCTTGTGAGATGCAGGTGGTCAGAGTAGATTGGATGGGCCTTTTCTGGTCTTATTTTATCAGAGATTTTAATAGTAATTGGCCAAGAAGAACATCCAATCATTTGAGATCAAGCAAATCAATATGCCATGAAGCATGAAAGTGTTGCTGTATGTTTAACTGACCACCTGGTTTTAACTGACTGTCCTAGCAAACAGTACCCAATGTTTCATCTTAGCATACACCTTGTAATTCAGTAGAAGACAATCTAGAACACTGATCAGCAGTTTTCCATGGATCCCATATCTTTGTCACCAAACTTTAAATGAAATGTACAAAGCATAATTTAGTACACAAAACGTAGCCATCTTCTACCTATGTAAATATTCAAGTAATGACAATATATTCAAGTAATTTCTGGTTTCTCCAAATCAAGAATTCTATTAACATCAACTCCCATCATTGGTCTGCTTGAGTTAGCTTTTAAAAAGAAGAACAAAACACCCCAACACATACGAAATCGCATATTTTCATTTTAAAGAGGAAAAAACAATATAAACTGATATACGCTTTTGAAACTTTCCAGGGAACAAAGTTTGGCTTTGAAGTTGTATTTCAATTGAAAGCAAAACTAATTATGTGTTGTCTGTGTTCCTATCCATCAGAACTCACAGCTCAGCCATCCAATGGAAAAGCCTACTTACGGTCATTACACTGGCTCCCAGCATATGAAGTCATGGAGCAATCACAGGTGAAGCCTTCCCATTGCTGATTACAGATGCCCTGATTTGCACAAGAATCTTCCTGGCAGGTGGTACTCGGTCCTAGAGAAGGGTGACAAGAAAAGGGTGAAACAAAGCTGAGAGAATTATTTTAATCAGGCCCATAAAAGCTCCAATTTATTGTTACCATTACTATCAGGATCCTCATGCAGAAGAGAAAAGGCACTAACCAAACACTTTCCCATTCTTAGACATGCAAGAAACTCAGGTGAAAAAAGAGCACAAAGACAACTGTACACTCCACAACAAAACAGCAAACTAACACAGAGCAAGGAGGAAAAGTGAGCAGCAACATATTCCCTCTTAGGCAGGCCGAACTCATATGTTCAGTGCTTGCTCAAAGAAATTTACTGTAAAATATGGTGTGATGCAAGGATAACAAATACTGCCAGTTTGTTGTGCTTCCCTGGAAGTTCGATCCCCTTGTAGAAACAAAGGCTAAGAAATGAGCCCATGAACTTCATGCTTCATCCTACCCAAAGAACATTGACATGTGGATTCAAACTGAAGTTTTCAAATCTCACTTGGCTACAACTCTGTTTAGAGGTTAAGGAAAAACAAAACCAAAACCTAAAAAAATAAAGAAGCTCCAAAGACTCTGACTAGTGTCATTACATAGGTTCCTCTGGAAACATGTCAATAAAGTCCTCAAAACAACACTTCTCTGTTCTGGACTGGCTTTCACAAACTTTGGGGTGAAGCAGAGAAGGAAGCAGCCACTACTAACAGACCAGTCTTTCATCGTTCTGTGATTTGTAGCTAATAGTTGTCACCCTACTCAGATAAATCTTGTAAAGACACAACCCAAGCAAAAAGCAAAATAGCGATCTTAAGATCAGAAGGACTTTGAATGACAGCTCGTATGTCATCCACAAGGAGGTAGCTGGATTCTGAATCACCCAAGAGCAGACATGAACCTGCAAGCCATAGATTATAAGAATGTGAGTTTAGAAGTTATTTCCCAGGAAAGTATTTTATCTTCAGCACTCTAGACAAAGGTAGAGCTTTTGGAGCTGCTCCTATTGTGCAGTACTTCAAATAAAATGTACAACTGTAGTTGTCGTATCTACTATTCTATATCCTGCACTTGATGGAAGAAAAGAAGCAACAAAAGAAAAAAAGTAGATAATAGAGGACCAACTGGCTAGGCTGAGATCATTTTATTAACCACTTCCAGGCTCAGACAGTAGCATAAGGATAAAGCAACAACTGTTCTCCCCAACCCAGAACCTCCCATCACAGTGTTTGTTTGCAACAGCAATTCCATGAGGCTCATCCTACTCTTCATCCTTATCTCACCATTCCATCAGCATCACCATCCATACTTTATAGAACAGATAAGACATACCAAAGTGGAGACAGCATTTTCAAATGTTTTAACCCAAAATGAAACCCTCAACCTCCATCTGACACCACCCACTGTAATTTCACCAAATCTCATAGTTATACAGGATTGATATTCAGATTGTGCATCTGGGCACTTCCACCTTTATAAGCCTTTGTAGTACCTACATCTAACCATCATGCATGGTCTTCCCAACAATTCAGAGGCCGAGCCAGGGTCAGACCCTTATAGCTTTGGTGGAGAGTTCCTGCTCTTCCCACCAGATCATCTTTCCCCACTTCAGGGACAGAATGGCTGAATGCCTGTAGCTTTTTAGCTATCTGTGTTTCCTTACATCTCTCCCACAATGAAAAGGAACACGTGACTATCAGTGAGTAGAATTTAACTGAACATTAACAAAAATCTGAGTTTCTTCCAATCTATTATACTGTTAAAAAAAGCCCAAACCCCAAAACCTCTAGGTAGAAGCATGAGTGTGGGTAACAAAAGCAGACAACAAAACCCCTGAAAGAAAATTCACCAATTGAAAAGAGGTGGTGGCGGCAGCCACTGCACGAGAACTGTTTATTACCAGAGTGACAGAAAGCTAAACAGTATTTTTCACTGCTTTTCTCCTCCCCTCCAACTCTTCTTCCCACCCACCTGACTCTCATTCGCAACTGTATGAATCCCAGTGGTCTCACTGGCACAGTGTGAAGTTAACAGATCACTTCTAGGTTTGCAACAGTGCTGACAGACCTTACAGAGTGGGCTGGAAGGCACATGTATGTACGCACTTTCCTCCTGCTTTTACACCTCTAAAAGACATGGCTATAACTACATCGATGCACAGGCATCAGGCTGAGATCTGACACTTGCTTTAGACTTACTCTGGCCCAGCAAAAGAAGGGATGAAACTTAGAAATCTGAAATAGAATATTAGTTGTCATTTTGCCTAAAATTCTGAATTATTCCTTATCTTTCGATAAGGAGCTGATACCTCTCCTTTACTTCACTATCCCATTATCTAACCTCTAACCCTAAATAGGAATGTCTATACTCCTAGAGGAAAGTCATATACATATTTAAAAAATAAAACCAGAAAGCAATTGTGACTCTATGCAAATCTGCTGCAGCACCAATTGTAAACACCATTACAAGAAGCAAAGCTAAACAGAATTCTCGATGACAATGTTGTTCCTCTCTTCCTACACCTCTGAGAACACTTTAATCAGTAACTGGACTTCACAATGGGCATCATCTAATGGCAATATCCTTTGTCTAGGTGCCACAAGAGAAGGGACCAGTTCTCTGCTCCAGGAATAAGACTGCATGAGATCTAGTACCTCTGGGATGCTCATAGTGAGAGGGCCCAGAGAGCAAAGGACTTGAATTCATGACTACTATTGTGGTTTCTGAATTGCACTTTATAGAAACCAGTTGTGAAGATGGAAACAGTACTTTCAAAGCAGCCAGAGAAAAAAAAAAAAAATCCACACACTGACGAGGAATTTTGAAAGCCTGACAATACCACAAGGAAGCTCAAAGCCTGATATGTCGTCAATGGTGACGGCACAGCATAGATGCAGGTATCACACTTTGCCTCACTCCTTAGTACTATGGGACATTTGCATGTTAAAATGATCTTTGTCTCAGAATTCATCTATTCCTGCTTTTACAGTTCTTGCCTGATGTCATAATCCTCTGTCTGTGGCAACAGAGTTTTGTTGAGAACAACTAACAGGGTTGTCACAGGGGATTAGGATTTTGGATTAGGGAGCAAAGCGACAGAAGCACAGGAAGGCTTATAAAACAGGAAGAATATGTTACCACGCACATGCCCTTTAGTGTTAATGAACAAGGAAAGAAAAGACAACAAACAATTTATAGCACTACAGCACTACAATTGGTTCTAAAACATCAATGCCATCAGGGTTCAGGTCTATTTTTGATCTCATTCTCACCTACAGCAGTTAAAGTATTTAAAAGCAAAGTTTCAGAAACAGTCTATATATTATGAGACATATTTGAGATACATCTGAGATAATCACCCTATACTTTTAATTACTAAAATATGCATGCTGACTTTATTTTCCTTCTTAAATGTCCAATACACTGGCAACACTTGCTATTTCTGTTGAGTGCATCTTTATTCAAAGGCCTTGTTTTTGTTGTATGTTTGTATCTGGACTTGGCCCATTGTCTTCTTCATGCCACATGCACATTGGAAAGGGGAGCAAGCAAGTGGAGGATACAGAATAAAAGGGAAGTCCCCAGAGCAGAAAAGCATCCCTGCTAGCAGAAGCTTGATTTGCTCTGTCCCCTCCTGGCCAAACCACACCTACCAACAGAGGTGCCTCCTTCAGAATATGAGATGGCAAAGTAGAATTCTTCATCAATGTCCATTTGATCTTTATTTCTGCATCTCTAGTTTTTACTGGAACAGATCAGTATCTGAGATCTTGCTGGGTCTCCCTCCCTGGGAAGGAGTCCAGCATTACACTTTTCCTCCAAGCTACCCAGCTAGATGTATGGTTTGCTTATTAGTTTTACCAATAAGTATTTGAAGAAATTCAACTCAGAACAGTACAGTAACCAGATGTCTTATTTACATTCTGCTTAGAAAAATTACTTTGTCTCCCTCTTTCTTGCAATTTCGGACGTATGGTAGGTTTCTCTTTGCCCTGGAACTAAAAAAAAAATTAATTCAACTGCTGCACACTGCTAGAACTGCCATGTTTCATCCCACAGGTGGGCACATTTCTCTGGCAAAAGAAATCACTCCTTCTGTGTCTTTTGAAAGTTCTGGAGAAGAAAGAACTTCATGAATAAAAGACAGTATTGTGTTTATCATTCTTCCAAGTTACATAGGGAATCAGTTTCTTTATATAACAGCTGCAGGATTATAACACAGTTGTATTATAAGTCATGTTTTGATCATGACTAGCAATAAGCATTAAGCCAAGCACACCATTCTTGGTCTTGGACATAATACATTCCTTCACACATCAAAAATTCACTCCTATTGAACCTACCATTTGCTTTAACATTATTTTCTCAGTAAGATGAAGATTTGCAACCAGCAAGGTTCGATGGCCCCATGAGTCCATTTTCACTCACCATCTCCCTAAATGCTCTCATTTTTTTTCCTTGTACCTTCAAAGATGTTAGGAAAGATAGGGAAGTAACATGCACAAGACATCTCTCCTGTCTTTCCTGAATAAAGTGCTTCTTTTGTGCTATAGTCGCTAAATTGCAGATGTCATCAAGCACTGTAATGTCTTTACCACTACGAGTCAGATGACTCAGATGGGCTCATCTACCTATGATAAATCTACCATCTACTTCTGTCAGCACTCCTCTTTCATAACCAGTGATGTCTGCTTTTTTAAATGCAATGTGTAGGCCCAGTACAGCTCAGAGGCATCAGATCTTGGAAATTATATGCACTAGGCAGAATATAAACCTGTTCCAGGACTCACTCTTACTGCAGGTTAAGGAAGAAAGGAAGGTGAGTTTTCCAATTTTAGAATAATTCAGAAAAAGTATTTTTTATGACCAAAAAGTGAGCAAAATTGAGACTAAACCTCATGGAACCATCACTTCACTGGATGGACCATACCTCATATGCTGTAACTACCAAATACCAATGGTGGTGTGTTGACCCATACTTGGCACAAATGTAGAAAAGTTTAGTTTAGTCAACATTCAGTGCACTATTGAGAAAGTTAAATCCTGTATTTTGAGTCAAAGGGGGTTATAAGTAGGATATCACAGAGCAACATCAAGTTTGCAAACTAGAACCAAAAAATCAAAAGGGATTTTCAAGGACTGCAAGGCCAGCTCTTTCAGATCCATATTTCTTTAAGAACTCATCATCCCTTTCATCACCTAAACGAGGTTAGAAATCTGGCAGGTTCCATGTTTAAAGCTACCCATTGTCAGCAGTAACTCCAAAGCCAGCATTCTGCAGTCCTCCAAAAATACAGCTGTTTATTCTAGTGCCTCAAAAGACCCCAAAACTCTTAATTCACCTGACATCAGTTATGATGCTGAGTGCTTTGATTCTAAATATGTGGCTGGTCTAAAAATTTCAGGGACTGGAACTAGTTAAAATAACAAATACGCAAGTCTCCCACAGAAAGCACATTTACCTCAAGGTGACAAGAGAAGGGAATTAGCAGCAGTGACAATCCACAGAGCGTGGACCTACAAGGTGGAGAAGGTTTTTTCCCCCCTCCATGACACCTGGAATATACCCATCTTCCTTCCTCATTTTCACCCTACCAATCTCCAACTCTAAGCAACCTAAAAGTTCTTGAGCAAAATTCTTATACGCATACCAGTGAGGAAAGAACTACAACAACAAAAAAACACCACACCAAAACAACCCCAACAATACAACTGCATAAAAGGGAGTATGTCTGGACCTGAGATGCAACAAGGGATAGGGAGATGCTAATGAAGTACAGAAAGTAAACAGTATTCAGACATTCAGACACAGAAACTAAAAGCAGAAAGGAAAACCTGACAATGCTATATGTGTACAAGAAAAATATAGTCAATTGGAAAAACACCCTTCCCCACTGAAAATCACAGCAGTACAAAAGTACCAGGCCTCATGGCCTATTCTGAAATAGCCCAATCTATTTAGCAATGGTTGGTTTCCTGAAAAGCCAATAATCCACATTATGTACTCAAGACAAACATTTCCCCTTGGGCTTCAATGTGATCAGGTGTCTCCATATGAAGGGCAAATAATCCTATGAAGTTAAGACTTCTGTAATAATATCAGCTTGGGCTGGAATAATCTTCACAGCTGTAACAAGCCTTTATGTTCTGAGAACTCTGGAAAAATCAAAAAATACCCAAACAAATCTGCTTGTTCTGGGACCTCTTATTCATGCTGCATCCTCTTCAACGGACATAAAAAAAATTCAGCAGGAACTTGTGGGCATGCATTCTGAATTCTGATGGGCACATGAGTAACTAGAGAGAAAAACAGAGGCTGTGTCCAGAGAGACACGATCCTTGCTAATGTCTAACCCATGTCCCAGATTCCCTGCCACAGTTTTAATGGATGACACAGAACATTTTCATATTAAAGCTATTTACACCCCAGTGTACTTCCAGGATCACATCGGTCCCAGCCCACGTATCTTTCCTATTCTTTCAAATCTCCTCCTTTTTCATGGCAACCTCGAACATCATAGATTGATACCTTTCTACTTAGTGGGCAAGAGTAATAAAAAATGCTAGTAAGAATTTCATGTGAAGATCAACATAATGAAGAGCCCCATCTGCTTTGAAAAACATCAGAGGCAATCCAGTAAAATGTTCCAAAAAAGACATCTGAGAGGTACAAAAGCATCAGGTGTGACCACTCATATGTTTGATCAAGTATTTCTTGTAAAAGGTCACCTAACTCCTAAGGGAATTTTTAGTTAATAGTTTGTGGGCTTCTTTGGTTGGTTGGTTTTTGGTTTATTTGTGTTTTTTTAAACTGAAATTCCAAAAAGTTATTTCTTTAGGTTTGTTTTTTTTTTTTTCCTAAAGTCTAAGTTAAAAAACTAGCTTTGACATTCTGATCTCAGTCTTTAAGATCAGAGCTGAAGAATACAAGTCAGTTTGTTTTGTAAAGCTCTGAGGGCCTTCTACGACTTTATACACAGCAGCTATTTGCCTGAACAATCATTAGGCATTTCAGGAAATCAACCTGTGCTCTTATGGATATTCAGAGATTGATACAGTCAAACCCCCCAGGTCAACAAAAACACCTCCATTGTTTGCCACATCGTTTTTCAACCCAGATATCCCTTCCAAAAGGGCTGGGTTTTGTCATTCTGTTCCTGTTTTAGAGGTGTGACTGCATCCAGTAAAAGGCACCAAATGTTACATAAAAGCATCTTTTAGTTCAAACCAGTTATGGGGAAGAAGAACCTTCTCTACCTTGCAGGTCAGCTTTGGTCAACTCAACTTTGTTAGCAAAAAAATAAAAACAAAACAAAAACAAAAGAAGCAAAAACAATAAACAACAGGTTAGTATAAAGGCAGATAAATCAGGGTCACATCACACTTTAGATAAATAAAAGCAATTGGTATAACCATCACAGCCAACGCACATAATCAATGCATGCAGGAACAATAATGTAAGCAACGAGGACACAGAGTGACATAACCACCTTAACCCAACCAGGGAACAGATAAAAAAAACCACATACAAGAGAGGAAATATATTTCATTCACACACGAGATCACAGAATTTACAGATAATAGAAAGAAAAGCAAAAAAAAAAAAAAGTCACATTCTTAACACCCATCTCTCAGCATTTACTGATAATTTAAGAGAGATTTTTGTCTTATTTGAGAAATACTTAGAATCTATTTAAGTAAAAAATCTATTTGACTTTCAGTACATTAGTCAGGAGTATTTTTCTTTTGTTTCTACATTCAGGCTCTGGATCTGAACTTAAATCTTCTGTCTCATAAAAGCACAGACTGCCCTGGCTGTTTGTCCAAAGTGGATTTACTGCCAGTAAACCAGAGGGGATGGATAACTCTGGAAGATGACAACCTCTGTTTATCCCAAGAACTGAACTTGACACTGGATGTAAAGTGACAGTAAAACCTTGCCCCCTCATAAGCTGTTGACTGCTCATGGAGTTCAATACATCCTTAAGAAAACTTACATCATCAAGGAAAGAGACAGCTCAGGCTTCAGACCCATATAATCTTCATCAATCTCAGAGCAATCAAGAGAAATGACAGTAGTACAAGCTCACTTTTTCACCTAGATGGGAATGACCTGGTATCTGTGGTCAAATCATAGTCCACACAGCAAAAGAGAATGATAAATCTACCAAGTCTGACTGACTGAAGATCCAAGTACACATTCTGAAAATTGCAGAGCATTAAAAAAAGCAAAGCAAAACAGTATCACTGATGTTTTTTCATCTAGTCCCAAGACATTTTTTATTTTTTTTTAAATAGAATCTAGTTCACAAGGAAGCCACATAGATTTTTGATGTGTTATACTTTGATTCTAAGTTTTCTCTTTCAGCATGGAAAAAGCAGAGGACAGATGGGAGTTCAGGCAGCAGCTCCTGAATCCCTTGCTGCTGAAGGTTACATTTTCTATTATACAGCACAATGGTACCAGCAAAACACCAAATCACTGACTTCATTGCTCAGAAGATGGGTATTTAAGAAGTATATACTCACCTTTATAACCTCCTGTTCTTAAAAACTTCTAATATCACAGCTGATATTGAAGAGATGGAAGCTCTCCCTTTTTCCCATTGTCTCCTTTTACATTTACAACCCAATCATTTAGAACTGGTATGTACAGATGCCATTTCTCATGGCTTCTATCTCTTTTAACATTTTGTTTTCCAGTCCACAAATAACTCAAGATGGCAATTACCTCCCATTTTGATGTAGTGAAATTTTTCTTCCCACTTCTGGAACTGCTCTACTACATAGACCCATAAAATCTCCAGAGTTCTTCAAACAAAATACAAAAGCAAGGGGAAAGAGGTGGAAAGAGGAGGTGGATGCATTTCCCCATGCTTCTTCAACACATGTTCTAACAAATATTTTCTGTGTAATAAACAAGCACTTTTCCTAACTGCCCTCTCATCATCTTCCTTTGTAGCTGAGTTGGATCAAAGCTTATACTTGCTCCATAATCCCAGTAGGACTGTGACAACAGAATACAAAAGCATAAAGAACAGGACAGTGTCAAACCATCATGGAGTAAAGTAACATCCTCAACAGACAACCTTTGATTCCACAGAGAAAGTGAAGCATCACCATATTTGAAGTTTCGCTAGTGAGCAGATGAAGGGTGAAATCCTTTCTGACATCATCCTGCTGTGAGATCTTAAGCATGAGATTAGATTTTCTGTTTTGCCATGTACAGCTTGGTATGCAAAAGGTGTTTCTGATTATCCAGCCTGTATATGTCATTCATGCTTTTCATTCACCAGTGAATTCCAAAGGTTAACTATAATATTTCATGGAAAGTAGCACAAAATTATGATATTAGTGCAGGAAGATCATTAACTTAGGACAAAAAAAAAGTCCCCAAACATCTGGAACAGTGTCAGCCAGTTTAGTAATAATCAATCTCCTTTGTGAGAACCTGTTATGAGTAGAACAGACGAGGAAAGGTGAAGAGGAGAGGAAGAAGCCACATCTCTAAAGCACATAGTAAACTGCCTTGTAGATGAAATACAATATCCTTTAACCACTGCTGTTAGGTTTGTTTGGCTGGGGTAGGATGGGCTGAATGTGATTATTTAGAACACGCAGCTGAA
Organism: Scolopax mira; assembly: GCA_004320125.1. NCBI lineage: Eukaryota > Metazoa > Chordata > Aves > Charadriiformes > Scolopacidae > Scolopax > Scolopax mira. The sequence goes on from BJBW01005829.1 coordinate 17,179, forward strand.
TTTCAGACAGCTCTAGTGCCTACGGTGAGCAACATAAGGACATCCAAATAAAGGAAAGGAAAACACAGGAGAACATATGGCAAATTAATGGAGAAGTGAAAAAACACCTCAAATGCGGGAACTATTCATTAATATTTAGTGAAACATCTTTAAATTCCACAAATGGTTGGACATCTGCTTAACTTCTTCTAGGACCAGTGAGGAAAAAGCAGGAAGTCACTCAGTCTGACTTTTGTGGATGGAATAAACTGTTCCATTCATCTAGAAGTAAGACCAGGAATGAAGTGCTCAGAAAAAAGAACTGATTTTAGAAGTCTAGAACCAAGGAGGAGCTGATCCGAATTTTAAGTGGGTTTACTTTCGAGGAAGGAGAGAAGGTCAAACGTAACAACTTCTTCCATCCTCCAACTCTTGGATACATACTGCAGTGCAAACATCTTTTCCCACAAGCTGTGTGTGTTTGACATAGAAATGGAAATACCATTTATTACTCAAACTCAGGAGCTGTACACAAAATTCCAATCACAGTCCATAGCTCTTGGAGACTGGAGAGAACCTGGTCATGATAGAGGGCTTCTTTTCCTCAGTTTCTAATTTATTTTATTTTTTTTTTTTTACACATCTCTCATTGTGCCTATTTTGTGGGTGGGGAGGGCAAGGCCCAAAGTAGGTAGCAGACTTGCCTGCAAGCTTTCAGTAGAAGTGGACCCCTAACATGAAGCCCTTTCTGAGAATTGACTTTATCTCTTCAGAGCATTTGACAGCCTGACCCAGCACTGACAGATGGACTCTTTAAGTCTTAACCACTTCCCTACCTTTTGTATCTTTTCTCTCAGACCCTCTCACCAACCCCTTTTTTTTTGGGTGGTGGTAGGGGGAAGGGCCCTCTTGTTAAGTAGAAGATTGTGATGAAAGCTGCAGTTAGTACAAGAGCTAAAGAGACTCTGTGGAAAATTAATAAACATAATGTCATTATCCTGACACTTCATTTTTCTCACAGTTGTGTGCAGTATACATCAGCCCAGAAAACAGATTTTGCACATAAGGCAGCAAGAAGGTTTCTGGCTTTGCCAAATACCTTCCAGGGAAACACAAGCTGCCACTACAGATCTTACCAGACCTCCAAGATCAATGAAGACCTGCTTGTTGTATCCCAAAAGTCAGAAATGCAGCAATTGCAAACAAGAAAGAAAAATAAACCACACCACCACAAGCAAAAACAAAGGGGTGTGTGGAGTTTTAACTCCATGAGCTCATTTGACTTTTGAGACACTCTTGGGTTCTCTTTTTCCAGGTATCACCCACAAAATTCTTTGGCAAAAAAGAGATAGTCCTACAGGACACAGCAAAACAAGAAACAGGTTTCTGTGGCAGGTATCATCTTGTCCAGCACACCAATGCTTAAGTGGCAGACTTAAAAAGCTGAAACCTTAAGTTTTTACAGCACACAAGTGACAAAATGCAAAAGAAATCTTACCCTTCAGCTAACAAACAGGATAAAGCGGTTACTTAGCTGTGCAAACAAATCCCATAGTTGATAATTCAAAGAATTATAGGAATAAAAGTAATAGGCAGAGATATAGTAATTCTAGCCTTAGGTCTTCAACTGCTTATTTTTTTAGCACTGCTATACACTACTAGATACCAGCCACTTTCAGTCTCAAGGATGCCTGAATTTCAGTTTATGACTCCTATATATAGCCTACAAATGTTTTAGGATTCTCTGGTTCCAAAATAAAAAGCTGCCTTACCCATCACTGGAATGCAGGTAATTGTAAAATGTGGTAGGTTTGTGCTGTGAAGCACAGTGAGATGAATTATGCTTCTGCACATAAGAGAAACAGGCACTTCAATGGCTTGCTCAAGCTGAATAAAAGGAGGTGGCAGTAGAACCAAGAAAATAAAGAATATTATGTTCCTACTAAAACTTCCGAATCTTAATTTATGGTATGAAATAGAGTACCAAATACAGTTAACAAAGGCAGACCAGATGCAACTATGTCACCCATTTGTAGTGGTACTGGTCTATCTTAGGTGGGACAGTGCTGTCTGCAGACCTACATCTAGCATCCTGTTGTTTTCTAGGCTTCCTTCCTCCCCACATTCTTTGATTCTGGGCTGGGATCAAACTGTTTCAGAGAAAACAGTCTCCACTTTGTAATGTCCTCTGCTTCTAAAAGTAAAGCCACAACAAGAGGCAAGCATTAGCAGAAATCTCTCTCACGCCACATTGAGAAGGCAAGATTCCTATGTGGGGATGGAATGATGTTTCTTTAAGTCTGCATGTTCTCATCACGCATGTGGTCCCACTGCCCTTGGTGATGACATAACTACACACAACAGCAAATCAACACACAGCCCAACTGTTCACCTAGAAAGCCTGCAACTCTTTATTACAAACACATTTAAGCATCACGAGAAAGCAAGAACTGCTTGGGACTTCAGCCCTTCAAAATGTCGTTAAGACATGAGAGAGTCGTTAAGACTGGAGAGAACCTCAGACCACTTGAGATGGAAACAAAACAGGGAAACTTAAATAAGGACCAAACGTGCTTAGGGTTTTAATTTCCTTAGAGAAAGTGGACATAGGTGTGACTATCCAGCAGCAACTGTAAGAACAGGCACCAGCAGACAGGTGAGATGAAACCTTAGGGATTGCTGTGATTCACAAAACAAATGAAACAACTTTCTGATGACCTAATTGTCACATTTTTTTACTAATCTTAGACCTGCTGGCAAAGAGAACATCTTCCTCTTCAGCAATTCACTTGGCACTAAGCAGGGACTGTTCAGGAAGACAGCATGGGCACTGCTTTGCAAGACCAGGCTCCTCCAAAGGCAGAATTAGAGCTGTCATTGACCTTCCCACCCATTTTTTTTTCAGGTCTGTCTCCAACAATCTTGTTTGAGGGGAAGAGAAGGAGAACTCACATTTTTAAGAGTAAGCCAATCTCCACATTTCAAGCAGCAGCTGTGCTGGTACCAGGTTGTCACACAGACAAAACAAGCACCGCATTACATGTTTTGGGGGTGACAATGACATTATGCAACATCAGTAATAGGACACTAAATCAAAGAACTACACTGGATACAGGAGATGTGAACAACATAGCTCTGCTAATGGTGCAGAGTCATCTGGGAAAGTGTTAAGATTCTGTTCCTGAGCAACAGAACAACAGGTTAGTCTGTTGAGAGGTCCTCTGAAGGAGAAAAGCTTCTAGAGATAACATGCAGGCTGTATAGCCAACAGATTAATCTAATTTTAAATAGAAGAATTACCAGCAATTACTAATATTAAAGAGCTTTCAATGCACTGAGGATCAGAAAAGACATTTTCAAAAAAACCCAAATGGATTTTTTTTTTACAGGGGTTTGAAAGGGCCAGTGGAAACTGGCAAGTTTACAAATGGTTACAGGGCTGGCTCCACAGCCAGGAGTTTGACTGCTTAGACAAGTGGTGAGGCTTCAACATGATGTAACCTGTAATCTTGACACAGAAGGGAAATATGATCAAGGAGTAATTTCCCTTTATGAAATCCTGCCTTGAAGGATCAATTCAGGGCATACATCTTCTTCGCAAACATGCATGCCAGACAACTTTACTGATAAAGCTACCTTCCTGTAGTGACAGCAAACCCTTGGGTTTTTTGATGGTGACTACCTGAAGTGCTCTGGGAATTGATGCCATATGCACGTTACTGAATCAGTCCTGCTAATACCAATAGTCTTTCAATTAATGGAAGCTTAGCAGGAACAGTAAATCATTTAAAGAAGCTTCAAGAAATCAGTACTATTTAAATGCTTCAAAAGGTCACTCATCATATTCTTTCTAAACTGGCTGTAAAAGAGAATCTACAGAATGGAAAGGTTTTCCAGACAGTGACAATGTCCCTCGTGCTTTCACTGGAGACCCACCTCCTCAAAAAAGAACTCCTGTTTTGGTCTGATCTTCTTCTACTTCCCATTTCCTCTGCCCCTACTTGGTCTTCAAAATACTTACTTCTGTGCATCCCCAAAACGGACGCTCTGAAGCACCAGTGAATTGAAGGCTCAGAACCTCTTTCAAAGTACCATAACGTTAATAAGCCACTCTGAGAAAAGTCCATTCAAGCGCCATCACTTGCACAACTGGAGGTACCACCTCATAAGGGATGGGGTATGCAAGAGAATAGATGCTAAGCTGTTGGCAGAAGCTATCCTTAAGCTGCCTTTGGGAGCATTTGGGAGCGTAGTAAAATATGTCATGAGGAAAGCAAATTAATGATATGTCCACTAAGGTGGACAAATAGATGGAGGAAGTGCAGTAATGAAGAAGGAGGGGAGTGCTTGAGAGAGGAACTTCTCTGAAATCAATTATACCTTCGCATCCACGCTCAATCTGCCCACTGCGGTGCAGAGCATCATTGATTAGATCAGGCAGGCGCCCGTTCAAGTCCACAGATGCCAGGCAGCCCTGAAATCCATCCCGTGAGGCCACTAGCTTTGGGAGGTTGCTATACATGCCTTGAGCTAGGCCAGCAATGTAGAGATCACCTAGAGGAGAAAGGATTAAACATACAAGGAGAAAGTTACATACCTTGTAGAGTGGCTTCCACCCACAACCAGACATGAATAAAGCGAGCTGAACAGCTGCCCAGAAAAAGCTAAAAGCAGAGCAAGATCTTGTGCAAGAAGTAATTTCTGCCTCCTTTACCACAAAAAAACACCCCACAAATCCCACAAGAAAACTACCATAAACCCAAAAAAACCCCAAACCAAAAAGCAACAAAACCCAAGAATACCCTAGTTGTAATTGCATCTTAACTAGGAAAAACTGCAGTATGACATTACATTTCTGAAAAAGCAAAATATGACAAAGTGTTCCACTACAGGAAGTTGCCAAACAAACAGAAAGAGAAAAATGAAATTGAAAGCCAAAATTGGAAAATTCCAGATTTACTGTTCTGTAACAGAGTTTCTGCAACCTTTCTCTTGTTTACTGGTTGAGGCCTATAAAAATAAAGGGAGAAGCTGTCAGTTTTGTAGAATTTACCTTTAAGATCCAGATTTTTGGCACCATTGATAACCTGAGTGACCACCTTAGTGTCCACCTTTAGGCTGTGTGTGTTACTGTTATCTCTGGTGATGACAACATTGTGCCATTGGTTGTCATTAAGAGGACGATCACTGTTGCCTTTGATAACATTAGGTCCATTTCCAAGGTCAAACACGTAGTGTATATACCTGTAAACATAGCAAGAACTAGTTAAATTTGTGTAAGAATTCCAGTGCTACTGACCCTTACTTTAGCCGGAGTTGATAAATAAACTTACAGGATGAAGTATCTCTGGGTTAGAAATTTTAGTAAGACAAAATATTAGCCTGTGATTTGAAGTAAGGATTAGTATTTTGAGATACTAATTTTGAGATACAATATTTGGAGTAATCAGATTCTAATCATGAAGCATTGCTCTTTTTCACAAAGTTCTTGCAGAGCCACAAAACCACTGTCAGCGCATATAGTTATTTTTTTTTTAAATTGGCAATATCAATACATGTACTGGAGAGCAACACTAGATGTGCTTATTTGGGCCATATATTCCCTAGATTAATTTTGAGTTTTGAATAACTCCCTTAAGAAGTTAATTGGGAAACTCACTCAAAATATTGTAGTAAAATTCACATGAGATTCTAGGCTTATTCAAACAGCTGGAAAACAATTAGTAAAGCTTTGGGCAAAAAATAAAGACCTTAACGAAGACTGAAGTCATGGTAGTGTTACCCTGAATTATTAATATAGTTCAAACACAGAAATCCACCTGAGAATAGAAAAGAAATATTCTACTTAGAAAGGAAAAAAAAGACAACAAAATTCAAATCTCAGAGCACAGGAGCTCGTGACTCTTTCTTTTTTTATTACTCAATGTCCCACTTACAGAAATATGTGCAAAGTTAAAAATAAAACAGATTAATCTACAGTTATACTGAAATAAATAGGACTAGTAAATTGTACTTATGTAAAACATGTCTAATGTGAGTAGATGAGTGCAAGAGATCAAAATTTGATCAGCTAACATAGGATATTTTTTTTAATAAGTTATTGGCCTTGAGAAAAGAATATAGCAGCTCAAAGGAAGCCAAATTCACTTTTCCTCAAGCATCACAAGCAGAAACACAAGTTTAGCAGCCCATATACTCATTGGGTTTTTTTTTCAGTGAAGGTACAGAAACGCAATGGGTCTGCTGCAGGAAAAAAAAAATATAAAAGGAGGACAAGAGACTCAGAATCCTCAGCACATTTCCTCTTCCTCTGCGCTACTCAGCAAGGGTAACAGGACAAAAATGTAGCTTAATTAGATCCAAAGAACTCAAAACAGTAATTTTTTACACTGTAGAACTGTCTTTTCCTCAGTCACGGGACAAATAATTGATAAAAATTACGAAACTTTGGAGTTTATTTCTAAGTGTTTTGTCATAACACCTCAGCAAACATAAAACACAAACATGAGGTGATTTTTTCTTTATGCAAGCTTTTTAAGTTTACCTATAAGTAAGTTTATCTATAAATAAGCCAGTAGAATATAGCAGAAAGTCACTTACCCCTTGACTAGTTCAACTGCAATAAAGTCATTGCCGTCACCACTATTAAAGAGGATAAAACCATCAGCTGAGGTGGTCTTGAACTGAAAGAAGAGGTGCATGGATGTATAAGCCTGCAAGGTGGCCAGACTCAGGTAGCTGCTCTTGGTCTTGAATGTCACAGGGTCAGCTATAATGTTGCGGAGACCAAAGCGTGCCTTCAGCTCACAGTAGTCAATATCACCGTTCTTGCACAGGTCAATGTAGAGCATCCCATTGAACATGAGGCTCTGGAGGTGGCCAATGAAGCTGGAGGGGATGACAGAGATGTACCGTTTCTCTGTCATGATCCCTGTCTCGATGTTGTGGAACTCCAAGCGGGTGTGATCACCAACCATTGTGCCTGAAGGACAGAAACAAAGAAGAACATACAGAAAGCCCAGGAATCAGTAGCAGGTTATATGGAGCACTTCACCCTCCAGTTTCCAGACTAATTGCAGTACTAACTAATCCTATCTGATCACTGGTCATCGACTTCCATAAGAAAAAAAAAAATAACGTACAGACTCTTGGTGGAGAGGCTTAAGTCTAGCAGTTGTCAAAACCTGTCAGAAGAGAGAAGACAGGACTAAAGGGTGATGGGCAGCAAGCTTTGTATTTTTCTCTGCGTTTCACAGACTTTCCTGTCTGCAAAAAGAACAGTGTTTCTTTCTTAAAGCCTACAGTGATCTATTTGATCCAATTATCTGCCAAACAACTCAGACACCTCTGAAACAAGTCTTTGAAACATGCTTCCTGAAAACACTCAATAAACATAGATTAATATAAAAAGATCAGAACAAGAAGCAAGAACAGTAATAAACCTGCTAATACTTATTTCATTGTTCTCTCTTGATGCCTGACATTACTTCAAAACAGGAGGGAAACACAGGAATGAATGCAACAGGCAAAGGGCCCTCCATATATTTAAACCATCAAGTTATCACTTGGGCTATTTGCCATATTGTGATCGATTTTAAGCGCTCAATTAAAATATGCAAGCTATTCAGTATATCAGCTATGTGGCACTACTCGTTGAGCATACGTAACTGTTTCAGTAAGTGTGCTAGGCTTCAGTATGGACACAGAACCCACACAGACAGATGAAACGTAACTCTATGCTAAAAGACTAGTTGCAGTGAAAAGAGAAGTTGTGGAACATTAGAGTGAAAACCACTACACTACAATCAACCTTATTTTACTGTTCTGTTGTTCTTCATTAAGATAGTCACTTGGTTGGTCACACAAGCAAACCTCCTTTCTACACAGGCCTCATGCCACTTAGCCTACAACACAAATAATATTAAATTCATGAACAATTACTCAACATTCAATTGTTTTCTCATCATTCAATGTACAACCAATTCTTCAAACTCTGCTACAAACAGCCTGTTATTATTTCTCTCAGGCAATGTTTTGAGTTTACGTGGCGAGGTGCTGGCCGCGAGACAGACCCTGTGAGGAGAGGAGGCCGGGATAACCCCCCATGAGGGGAGGAGGCCAGTTCCGGCAGACCCTCTGCAGGGCACAGCTGAGCCCCTCAGCCAAAATTATAATGCCTCTGTGAAAACATTGAAGAAAGGGCAAAATGCTGCCCAAGAGTAAAGACCAAAGGACATAAAAAAACCCAAACCCTCAGAAAGTGTGCAAACGTCAAGGTCAGAGGAGGTACTCCAGGCACCAAGGAGATAATTCTCCAACAGCCCAGGGAGCAGATCCCGAGGGAACAGATACCCACACTGCAGCCCGCAGACGACCCCCTGCCACAGCAGGCGGACATTTTCTGAAGGAACTGCAGCCCACGCAGAGCCCACACTGGAGCAGGTTTCCCTGAGGGCCTGTGGAGAGGAACCCGTGCTGGAGCACTTCATGAAGGACTGACACCCATGGGAGGGACCCACGCTGGAGCAGGGGAGAAAGCATAAGAAAGAAGGAGCAGCAGAGAGGAGCTGATACAGACTGACCACAGCCACCATTCCCCATCCCCCTGCACCGCTTCGAAGAAACGTGGATGATACATCCTGTCTTGTGGTATCAGGCCAAGTGAACTGATAGTCTCTTTCTTGCTTAGGTTCTCTTGGAACACTGAAATATTCCTGACTCCCATCTCATGATTGTGTACAAAGCGCAATTTTTATGCTTTTGCTTTGTCCAAATGTGATCAAGTTTACGCAAAGATAGCAAACAAGCACAGTTGTTACTAGGAAAATAAAAAATGTTTTCAAGGATCTATTCCAAACACTAAGAGAAAATATTATACAAAGCAATTTCTTTTTTCATTTAGTCACAATTTTAGCAGTGGATCTACATTTAAAGACTATTAATACAAAGACCATTGACATGGAAAGCTTCGGCCCAAGCATATACAGCTGGAAAAACTTACAAGCAGCTGAAAAGAATGACATATTTCTGACTATTCAGAAATTAAAGCGTCAATAATAATGCATTTTTTAAAATCTTGAAACAGGTTTTTACCAGAAATAGTATTATTGTGTTTTGAAAAATGCCAGTTCACAGGAACTGCAACTATATATATGGGAAACTTTGGGCAAACCATTTCACTTCCACTACTGTGATTGTTAGGAGCTGTTATTAAAGAAATCCTGCTTATTGAATTAAAAAGACTAGAAAAATGGCATGTAAAAATATCAAGGACCAAGAAAACTTCTCTCTGCAGGTCTTCTACTAGATAAATGCAAATAACTTGTTGCTGGAGTAAGAAAAAAAGCCAAGCCTGTAAAATCTGGAGTACTCTGGGACAGGGAACCCAGATACAGCAGGGCATTAGAAAAGGAGTGAGGAAAGTTGGAAGGAGTGATCTCGGAATTTTAAAGAAGGTGAAAAATGAAAGAACTGAGACTGTCTTAAGAGAAACAGGACAGTGATAACAGTGGTAGAGCAGAAAGTTATGAGTAGTTCAGTGAAAAACTGAAAAGAACATGACAAACAAGACCAGAACCAGGACAGAGATGCATTTTCTTAAGAAATCACAGAGTGAGGTCCAGTATTTTCTGATCTCATTAGCTGTCAGCCCCACCTGCAGAGTTCACCTCTATTTCCTCCACTGTGCTCTGTAGAGAGTATTGTAACTACTACAGCAATCAGCAGCTCTTCAGTTCAAGCAGTAGCAGACAGAAAAAAAAAATTCCAGCCTCCACTGCGGTATTTGGGTGCAAGATGTTGCGGGGAGGAAAGCGACTGCTATATTTGTGTCTCATTTATCACTGATGTTCTGAGGTCTGTTCTGAGGTGGGAGTGGGAATGTAAGAGGAGAATTTTTCGATTAAGCAGCAAAATGCTGTCCAGAGAAACGGATTTTGTCTCTCCCTTAGATGTCCTGCAGGAAGCCAAGTCAGTCACTTCATTACAAATCTTTCACAGGTGGTCATTAATTGTCTAGCCCTAATTTTCCGAGTAGCAAGGCTGAGCTAACAGGATCCAATTTACAGACACACTGAATATTTCTGCATGCAAACGACTGAAAAATAATGCCAAATTGGTATCAAACACATTCAACTTTAATCTGGTGCCTTGTTTCCAAACCTGTAAAATGGGAAAAAGATGCCTACTCACTTCATATAACACAGACATGGGAATAAATCCAGCTACAGCTTCTTAGTTCTATATAAACATATTGATGAGTAGCACACAGCGCACACACACAAAAACAACAGCTCTATAGTTAGAGCAAAATTTAGTTGGAACCATTGTTCCAAACAAGCAATAAGAAAGGTAGCAGGAATCAAATAGGTTGTTTATTTTTTCTGAGGGCCCAATTTAGACTTCTGATCTATGCCTAAAGACTGCAAGAATCCTGTGGAAAAATCTATGTGACCACATCATTGAAAACTATATCATCTTCCTAAGGAAGTGGGACACAGACTGCACAGAAAATCTTAACTCTGGCTTTCCTGACTTTTGACTTTACCATGATGGCATTCTTTTAACAGATATTTTTAGCTGTAATGCATCTTTAATTATGTAATTCATATACATGTACATATGCACATCCTATTTTAGTATAGGATTGTATCATCGTTATTTATAAACTCAGTTTCATGAAAAAAACTTCAAAAAAAACAGATGGCTTTTGGGGGATTGAGTTATTAATGCAGACAGTGCCACCTCATGGTGCTTTCTAAAATAGCATATCCAGAACAACTGTTCTCCTTACATACAGAAATAGGACCAAGTATATAACTAATCAGCATGATTAACTAATTCAGAAAGTTCCCTTAAATAAAACTTCATTTTCCTACAAGCTAATGTTGACCAAGACCCTACCAATTCCAACAAGGAGAGGGAAAGGTTCTTCTTTCATATTTTTCTGATTCTCTCTTGCAAATTCTCAGCTTTTACAGCACAACATTTATTTACTTCAGAGAGAAAATACATAGCAAATGATTTTCCTGAACCTCATTTCTTTGGGCTTATTTCAAAATCGTGGCTTTCCAAATAACTTAAGTACCACATTACTTAAAATTAAAAAACGTAGAAAGGAACTTTTTTGCAGAGAGAGTATAAAGTATTCCAGCACTGCCTATGGCAGACATTCCTTCTAGATGCCTTTTGAGTAGAAGCTACTTAGAAGAGAGGACATCAGCATTTGTCAAAATACCATGAATCACAGCACATATCAGTGCTGCATCCAAGATTACCACTCATTGTGATTCTATTACCAGCCTTCAGGCTGCTGGTGTTTTCTTTAAAAAACAGTTCTTGCAATTATAAACAGCTACAAAAACTTTAGGCCTTAAAAAAAAAAAAAGTTTCTGGCTCTTGCCGTTATGGGAAAACGGACTAGAAAAGTATCACCTAAAAATCTCTAAGGAAGAAAAGATAAATCAAAAGTACCTTAATCATTTCAATGCAAATGTTATAACTTGGGAGACACCAGCTTTCCTGAGTGTGATTGATCTTTTCTTCCCCCCTTCAACTACAACTCTCTACAAAGAAGAATGAGCTCAAAAAGCTGTGAGGAAATGCAGGAATGCAAAAAAAAAAAAAAAAAAAAAGATTGACAAGAATATCACAATAGACCTGATGATATGATATACTCTGGTGAGTTAGAGTCCTCTCTAACCCTCTAACCTCTAAACCAAAGTTGGGAACAAACTGCTATATTTGCTTTTTCTTCTGGATGGCTTTGAGCCATGAGCACAGGAACTTGAAAAAAAGCCCAGCACAACAGCAGAGACAGAGACTGTGAACAGAGATACAAAGATGACAAAAACCACTCATATATTGCACTTACCCTCAGCAACATCATCATCCACCATCAGCTTGAGACTCTTTCCTCGCCGAACTACCCGGACAGTGTGCCACTCGTTGTCGTTGAGTTTCTGCCCAGCATAAAGAGTTTCGGGTCCCTTGCCTGGGGATGGTGATAGGTACCACAGTTAAAGCCAGACACACAGTTCGGTTAGTATTTGCTCAATGGGAGAAGTCACCAAAATCAACCTGGTGTGATATAGACTATTAGATTGTGTAGGTGTATTATGACCTGCAATCAACCCTCACACCTACACCTTTCCAGCTCAGAAGGAGCAGGAGTCACAAGCCCTTCCACTTGGTGAAGCACCTTCCTCCACAGAGCCCAGAGGTCACATGCATTTAATACAGGGGTAGAAATTCCTCTCATGTTATGGCACTCATTTCCAAACACCACATTATACAAGGCACTCCAGTATTAGAAAAACAAGCCAGTGACAGAAACGTCTCTAGAGCGGAACCATTACAGCAGAATGTTACTCTCCCAAGAATCTGGATTTCCAACAGCCCCAAGGTGCTTAGGATTCTCTTCAAAGTTAATCACACTGATCTCTCAACGCTTGGGTATCAAACACCAGGCTGGTTTCAGTCTTTCACTCTCCAAAAAAGCCCAAATAAACAAAAAAAAAAAAAAACAAAAAAAAAAACCACAATACAAAAAACCCAAACAACAAACCACACCCAACCCAAAAAAACCCCCAAAACCCATAAAACCTCAATCCCCACCCCCCAAAAAATAATAAATTTTTTTTTCAGAAGTTTAAAACCACAGAAAGACAACCACTCACCAACCTGGCTGCTTGCTCTATGGTTCTTTGGCAAAGCAGCATGCCTACAAGGTGCTTACTTCACCCCCTGAGTTACAGGTCAAAAGGAAGAGAAGCCTTTTCTTCTCCAAAACGTAAAAATACAGTTGTCCTTGCAAACAATGCTCCTGGGGAAACGGCATTAGTGCTACCCACATTTGTCCAGTTTTGCTGCTCACCCATCACACTTGACAGGCAATTTCTTAAAATATTAATTGTTCAGATTAATAAGACTGGAATGCCTCACTTATGTCAAATGGTAAGTGAAACAATAATGGCATGTGCTAAATTAAAAGCATCCATGCTCATTTCAGTGCCGTACTGGAGTGTTTTTTGACACATGTATATCAGAGAAATGCAGAATGAGGACAGCTGAACTTACTGCATGTCAGGTCTGGGCCCATTTCCCAAACTGGCCAAAGGGGAACCCAGGAAAGAAAAAGCAAGACAAGTGAGACACATCGAACATATTAAAAGAGATAGATAAGGACAACAAGAGACACTGCTACAGCTCAGCTTATTGCACTCGTAAAACTAATGTCAGATATGCAGATTATTTCTCTACATTTGTTCAACACAAGCAAATCAATCTTTTTTACTCAAATCTCTCAAGAACAGCATTTACTTTGACCATTTTTCAATGGAGTGGCTACAGAACACAGAATAAGGTGTTATTCATATCTTCAAGGGAAACTTTGCCTAAGGGGATGCACCTACTTTGATCCGTGTCCTGATGCGGACTAACAAGAGTAGCATATTTAATAGTGAGACAGAATTGAAGGAAAGGGTAGGAAAAATATCCAGGGACTTACATAGCAGACATAGTCCACAGGATGCATGCTGCCTAATTAGCAACATTAATGTGACTGCTTCTGACTGAGGGGGAAGATGGGCAAAGAAGGTGGTGTCTCATTCAGCTAGGATATATAACACACGTAGTAGGGGAATCCTATGGAAGGAGGCCAAAGCAAAACAAATAATGTTGCACTTCTTAAAGAACCATACAGTTCATGTTAATAAAAAGGGCATTTAATACCCTTTCAAATAAAGCCCATTGCTAGCCAATTTTACCATTGAGCAAGAGGGAAAAAAAAGTATTTCTACTGTGATGTGGACAATAACCTCAACAGTTCCTCACCCCTGTGCAAAAGTCACACTGTGCCACAAGCGAACACCCAGCTGTACCAGGCAGCTAGATCATGGCCAGAAAGCTTAAGTTTTTTGGAACCAGACAAGCAAAACTCTATTAAATAGGAGTCCAAGAAAGTTATGCTAGATTTACATCAGTGAGTGAGTACATTTTATCCCAGAGCACATATCACAAAATAGTGTCTCTGGATGGCCAGAAAAATGATTCTGCCTGCATCAAAATATACTGCATCTGCTGCTTCCCAGGTAGGGAAATAACACAGGCACTTCACAGGCAGGAAGACAGATCATCTGGATCTGTGTGATTTTATAATGCCACTTGAAAGCACAGCAGGGCGGGGGGAGCAAATTCTTATTAAAAAAAAACCCAACCTTTTTCCTTTTTAACCCAAAAAGCAGCAAAATTATACGCCCATGTTTCAATTGTCAGTGTCCAAGTTAATTGCTGCTCCCTGTATAAGCTCCCACTGAATTCTGAGTGGTTCCAGGAACCACTGGAATGTGTATATAGAGGGACTCCCACATCTGGATGCCAAACTTCATTTCCTTGAGGATGATTACTACATGTGCTGTTACTATATAGACATTCACGTGCAATCAATTTTTATATGAACATTTGAAGATGCCCAATCCAACAGTTGGATATGCTGGGGAAAACAGAAAGGAAATGGACCACATGTAAAAGAAAGATTATGTTGTCTCTATGTATGGTCTTAGTCTTAATACCCACTAAGACATTTCTGTGGTCTTACAGCTAAACACATAGAACAAAACGTTTAGACCAAGGTTGCTGGGCTTGGTGGTAGTGATTTTTTTTCCTCTCCTTTCAAGCCATCTGAACCTACACCACCCTTCAACTAGGATATTGCAGATATAGAAGGAAGCAAAGCAGAAGGTTATCTGGACAGACCAAAAAAAGTCAAAGATTTGTATCTTCCCTCTGTGTGACAGCTTTTTTATGATAAAAGACAAGGAAAGACAAGGAACTATTGCAGCAATGTTATGAGCTGGACACCAGGAAACACTCTATAACAAATTTGATGAGATGGCAGTTGGGCATTAGGTAAATTTTGTAATTTAATTAATTTTTACAAGAAAGAAGAATAAAAGACAACATAACATGAGAAAGAATAAGAAAGTTTCTACTGTAGCAATAACATAATAGTTAGGCTTCCAGAGCATGACTCCTGTAGGTGTCTCTCGCCTTCTCAGTCATCACATCCCCATTCCTAATGTCCTATGAGGAACTGTATATCATACAGAATTGACCACTACCTCTCATATGAGGCACAGCAGTTCTTTGATGCTTTGTGGTAGCAAACACTACTTAATAATAAAAAATATTATTTAAGCTGCAGTTCAGGCTTCTTGAGCAAATATTACTTGATTCAGCTGCAGTGATGACTCCTCATGCTCTTAAAAATCCTTTGACACCTACTCAAAACCTGTGTGCATACTGGTCATTAAAAAAAATTAGTACATGCTTTCAAACATGGAAGAACTCCACCCAATCAGCCCAAGATGTCCCAATCATTATGTCTATATCAAAAGTGCACTAATTAATAGCTTGGTCCAAAAAAGGCTATATAAAAGTGCCAAGAACATACATGCCAAAGTATGAAGTTCATGCCTTCTGAAAACGCCAAGATGCTTTCCAACTGGCCCCCAAGAACTTGCTCGTTTAGAACAAACAACTGGTCAGAGGGACACAGTTAAAACAATAGCTTTAAAAACACCAGCTGTTGTCTACCCTCAGTGGTTAACAGCACAGAGAATTTCTGTCCTACAGAAGGCAAAGGAGAAAGAAGGTTAATCCCCCTCACCACTTCCTCACAGGTGGATAAAAAAGTGTGCTTTTACCCTTGGTGCAGGCTGTCATTATCTGATCCATTTATATGATTAAAATGACCTTCATGAAACTGGGCTATCTTCGTTATTGCATTTCTTATCCAACATTACAGAAGAGGTCATTCAAGTCTACAGAGCAGCAGAAGAGACGACCAGAAAGGACATTGTCAGATTGATGAGAATGGAAAAGATTCTTCCTCATTACAATTACGATGATAAGTAATTCTACAGGGATACACTAGTGCTTTTTAGAAAAGACCCTCAGTAACAATAAAAAGGTTTTATCTGCTTTTTTTTCTTTTTAATTAAAATGCTCAGCTGCCATCTCAGCTTTGTTCAGTGGCAAAATGCATTTCTGTGTCTGTTTCATACAGGCCAAAATCCCTCAGGGATGCCAACAGCATTCCAAGATGGGGAGGTTCTTTTTTTTTTTTTTAGGGGGGAGGGAGGGTATTGGTTGTTTTTTTAGTTACACTTTTACAAAATGACAAGAGAAGTTGTGATTTGCTGCTGTGAAAAACATGTGCATCGATTCAACAATTTGGGAAACATGAAAATGAAACATAACGGAAGTCGGATAATTCCTCTCCAAGCTTACAAGAAACTGATCCGCCCTACTTCGACATTATAGTTTATGCAGCTGTTACATTAGACACATAATTCTCCTTCCATACATTGTCTTTTCAAAAGAGAGGCAGAAGATATTCCAGGTCTAAAGACATTCAGCCACCATTTCTACAGGCAGGTTTGAACAAGGTAAGGGCAGGGGGAGAAGGGGAAAGAAATGGGTTTAAGGCCAAAGATGCTGCCATTTATTCACCCACCTTTATGGCTTCCTGATTTGTAGCAAGTTCGTACAAAGGATATGGCAAATATCAAAACACGAGCATGGGTCAAAACCAGAGCTGGAAACTGCTCTGAAAACCTTCAATAACTTTTAGTCTTAGTTGAATTTAAATCAGTAGTGTAAATTTTGTTGGGTGTTTTCAGGCAGCACTAGTATGGACAAAGTGTTTTAGGAAGGTCTCTTTCTTCACTGGGATCTACCGTCCAACTCCAGGAGCATTGTTAATTGCTAGGGAACAACTGGCAACCCCAGACTCTCAGTACATTTCAGACATTTAAGTAGATATCCCAGTCAAATCAACACATATTCACATATATACACACTTGTTTTGCTCATATACAGGTTTTAGAATCCTCTTTTCAAGAAAAGGTTAGCTGCCAAGTAGGAATAAGCAGTAGCATTTCCCTACAGGAAGTCAATACCTTCACTGAGGACCTTACCTGCACCAACGTTTCCGCTTCCTCGAGGAACAGAGTCACCTCCATGTACTACCCCAGATTAAATCAAACCTAACATGCAGTAACGAAACAAATGCTTGTAGGAGGACTTGCAGAAAAGATGTGTTTACAGATTTATAGAGTGGCTTCATTGGGAAATCAATAAAATTGAGTGTGATTTATACCAGCCTACCCTGAAGCAAAGTTTAATTATTTACATTTGTACACAATCCACAAAATCCTTTCAATACCTACAGCAATTAGCTTCACAAGTGCAAATAAGAACTCCCTCCAACAGCCAAACTAATTAAGCGCAGGTAATTAACTCAGCAAATAAATGAAAAGTAGCAAGACCACAGTCCCTGTAAACTTTAACTATTTAGATAAAACCTATTTTAAAATGCCCTTTCAAAAAAAAAAACCACACAGAAAACCCACAAATCTGCCCTTATTTTTTTAAAGTAAAAGTTCCTTGCTTTTGCTATAAATACACACAACATCACATTGAATAACTGTTGCTTTTGTTTACAAACCCCCTGTATTTCTGTACACACCAATGGCTGTAATAAGACTCAACACAAAATCAGGCAGCTTTCAACAGGATGGCAGCTTGTGCATATGGCTCTTAAACAAAACTTAGTGCAGAACTTGTGTTGGGTGTCTTTACTTGATGGGAATATAATTTGTGATTAAGAATAAAAAGGAGACTGTTTGATTGCATATAAAGGTCACAACTGGCAGAAATTGCACTTGTGTCAAGGTTTTTCCATTAAGAGCAGTGGGTTATTCTCCTTGTTTGCCTCAATTTCACTCCTGCTGAATGTTAAGACTTTTAGAGACTACATAATCACTCTGTATCTCTATAGCAAAATCATTTTTAAAACACATCAGGAAAAAATTTGCATTAAAAGATAATTGATCCCCCCAAAAGTCTTTAAATATGAGATTACATATTCAGTGAAGTTTCAGTTCTTCTGAAGAAAATTTTATTCTAACTTCGAAAACATTCAAAATGTTTCAACTTCAAGCTAAATGAAAAAGCATTTTAAAATAAAATGAAGGTTTTTATTATCTATTCAAGATATTATTAATTTTTAATTGTAATAGATGGTTTCCCTTTTTTACTGAAGGAGTTATTTCCATTTTTAAGGAAAGGGATTTTATTTTATATTCACAACCAGTAGAGGGGTCAAAAAAAGGACATGGAAGTATGAGAAAAAATAATCAAGTATTCATGCTTCTAAAATGAAGATTTACAACAGTTTAATTAAATTAACTTCAAAGTGATTTCAGGCAGCCTCACTCTACCTTTGTTTTTAAGACAGGGCTGTCATATGAAACACTTAATTTTGGTGACAATACCATATATGTCTGTTCCTACCAAAATCTTCAGCGTAGGTATAAAGAACTCAGAAACTACTACATTTTGACTATCTACAATTTGCCTACGGGAACGTTTGTACACGCTAGATTTTCAGAAAGCAAAGTTCATGAGATCTATTAGTGTAAGGCAGCCAGGCAATTACAGGAGCAGTTCTGCTGCAGGGACTGCAGGGAGCAGCCACTAGAGGGAAACAACCACATTCACTAAAGCTGCTGCTCAGACAGCTATAATTATACAAGTACAAAGAAATCACAGTATTCAAAGTGTTGCTTTCCAGAGTTTCACCAGCTGATATATTTTATGCTGAAGGTGACCCCACCTCAGTCATGAATAAAGTAACTCTAGAACTTCAACCCAGATTCACCCCTCCCAACAGCAAATCCCTGTTCATTTCAGGTATATTCATTTCATGGATGCAGTTTGTCACCTAAGAAATGAGCCTATAGCTCAAGAAACTTGCAGAACCTCACAAAGTTTAACCGTAGGAAAGAATTTTAAATTAACTGTTACAGCAACATTTATGAAGAGACTTTTGCAGACCACAAGAGTAATAAAAAGGTAAAGAGATCCTATTTTAAGACTGCTTTACATTTTATTAGCTTTCCATAGACACAGAAAAGAAAATGAAAGCAGCACGCAGCATGACAGAAGCTGGCGATTTTATTCTTCTCTTTAATTCTGGTCAGATATAATAGTACAGGTACCAAAACCACACAGTTTCTTGCTAATCCCATCAATCAACCTTACTTGAAGGTTGGATGGACTACACTAACAACAGTAAGACAACTGGAGTTTCTCTTCCTGTTTAGTCTCAAATCTCTCCATAAATGCTAGAAAACAAGTGGATTAATCATAATGATAGTAAGAAAAAGATGTTGGAGATGAGGCTGAAAAAACTGGAGTGAGCCACATCATGTATCAAGCAGACACGCATATAATGGCAATGAAATAATTTGAGTGCAGATACTTCTCGTCTAAGTCTAAACAGCAAGATCAGAAAGCAAGACAAATCAACTGAGAGGTGGCAATACAGTTCCTCACAGTAATGGCACATACAGCTCTTTCAGGAAAGGATCAGAGCCCACTTTCTAACAACAGGATAGCATCTTTGTCCCCGTTTATCAGAGCACAGAAAACAATGGCAAAGAAAGGGACTCCTTTTCCCAAAGACTTATTTGAGACTTGAGCAGACAGTTGAGTTGGAGGAATAACCCAATATTTAAATCTTCAGTCCCAAATATCGAATTAAAAAATAATAATAAACTTTTATTTAGGACATATTACTTGCTCCTCACAAACAGCACAGTATGAGAACAGGAGTCCTGCTACCTTTAGGGCTGAATAAAGATCTTCTTTATTCAGATTGCAAGGGCAAAGACGAGCAGCATCAAAGAAGACCTAAATTTCTTTCTCATTTAAGGTACCTTTCCCTGGGGCACCTGAGTGCCTGAGGTGTTACAAATGCACACAGAGTTATCTCCATGGTTGCTAGGACTATTACGTGAACTAGCTTCAACCTCCCTCTAAGAGCATAACAGTTAGCATCACAGAAATTATGTCCAACTATGATTACAAAACCAGCAGGATTCTGCAGGGTTACAAAACACTGCACACATTCTGGAGGTTTAGTTCTCTTTTTGCAATGCTACCTCCATTCTGAAGTTTGCCACATTTTTTTTTTGATCTATGGTGGCAGCTGAGTAGTTTTTAAATTCTCCATTGCATATTAGCCAGTATTTATAAGCCTACCAAGAACCCCATGTGTACTAGAAGAACATCATATGCACATAAATCATATTAACAAATATAAACGGCAACCAAAATTTGCAAGTGTTACCTTCTGATTTCAGATGTTACTGGTAAACTGCGTGTGCGTAACTGGCAATGCATTTTGGTCCCTTTGCCTGAACTGAGAAACTCTGGTGAGAAGGATGGTATGTTGTACAAGAGTCACTTTACTTTGCTTAACAGGCTACTGAGGAGCTTTGCTGAACTTCATGAGGTTCACATCACCCCACCTCTCAAGGTCATACAGCTCCCTCTGGATGGTATCCTTTCCCTCCAGCATGTTGACCCCTCCACACACCTTGGTGTCATCAACAAACTTGCTGAGAGTGCACTTAATCCCACTACCCATGTTGCTAACAAAGATATTCAACAGCACCAGTTCCAATACCAATCCCTGAGGAACACCACTCATCGCTGGTCTCAACTTGGTCATTGAGTTGTTGACCACAACTCTTTGAGTGACCACAACTCTTTGAGTCCAGCCAATTCCTTACCCATCAAGTGTCCCATCCATCAAATACATGTCTAATTTAGAAACCAGGATGTCATGTGGGACAGTATCAAATGCTTTATACAGACACCAGCAACCTCCAGTCTAATGGTAGCACACACTGGTTCCTTTTACCTGAACTGAGAAATACAGATGAGAAGGATGACACTGACCCACATGAAAGAGATTTCTTATTTATCTTAAGGAGCTACCAAGGAAGGATCACGTGCTTCTGGAAAGCTGAGGGATCAATAGTACAGACTGAAGAATAGTTGAGGATTTACAGATAAAGATGACATCTAAGGCAAATATTGAGAACTCCTTTGAAATTCAGACTTAAAAGTCACAGCTTTCATGTCAGCTAAGGAGCATGCAAAGGAAAAAATGCCCTGGGAGAAAGAGGGGAGAGAATGATAAAGCTTTAAACATATCCACACCTCTCTGCCCCCAGAGCTCCCAGTGAGAAACAGCATCTATTATCCAAACTGATGCCATCCCTCTTCTCAAACACACCTCCCGAGTCACGCAGTTTCATATGTATCCCTTCATACAGACCCTGTATATTTCATACAAGATTCAGGTGTAGTTCTAGTATCAATACAGTTAGATAGGATTACACCAGAGAATTAATTGGAAGGAGTCATCCTAGAACAGCCACAGAGCAGGAGAAAGACAAGACAGATAGCCAGCAAATCTCTTCCCACTGGGAAGTAGACTTATTGCCAGAAAGACAGCACTGGCATTTGGGGGTCTCCTTTTCTTGCCCAAAACAGAGCAATTAATGCTCGCTTTACTCTGACAGCAGTGTCAGAGCACAAATAACAAATCGAGCATGTGGAAGGAAAGCAGTGACTTTAGAGCCCATGCATGTTCATCAGCCTTCTTGGTACAAGTGTTACCAACTCTTATGCACCACACTCAAAAGTAGTAGTATCCAGAACTGAAAAGTTTCTAAAGGAAAAAAAAATAATAATAATCTGGTTGTATTAGGATTACATATGCATTCAAACTGTTCCAGAGACATTTAAGCAATAAGGTTGTTTGACTATCAAGCAATAGTATATGTTGGCTTCTGGCTAAGTTGTAAAGCCAGTAAAATGTGATTAATGGCATGAGCTGGTCACAAATCTCTCCAGTAGTTTCATTTCCTGTTGAAAGCTTAGTGACAAGCATACTTTGTTTTCCATCGCAAGTTTGGAAAGACATCCTTTTGCTCTAAGAAAACGTGACTTCTGTGTTGCCTTTTGGAAGACACGCAGACAAAAAACCAACACAAAAGCCCCACAGCCTCTTTATTTCCTTCTCCAGTTGTCTGTTAGGAAAGGAGGCGGTAATTGGTACAGAGATGGGTAGGTTATACACACCTCTCTCCCTGTGTATTTTTCCCCACAATGTCTTAATTTCTAGCCAGGGAACAGCTGGTGTGCTGCAGTGTTGAGCAAAACAGTATTTCCCTTTAATTTTTATCATTCAAAATTGCCCTGTGAGAATTAATCTATGCGTGTTTAGAAAAAAATAAAAAAAAATGCTGTATAACCACTAACCGTTAGCAAATATATAATTTAAAAACTATCACAGCAGCAGAATATTTACAAATTGTCTTTAAAATGTGGATCTATAGATTCTAGAATCAGTGCAAGGTAAACACCACAGTAACTAAAACAGATCATCAAGACGTCAGTGACAATCAGTTGAGGAAAGTGGATTCCTGAGCCCCAGAAGCAGAGTGCTAACGTGGGCCGTGACACAGATAATTGAGACTACTCTATAGGGCAAGAGTCTTATGCTCTACACAACTCCCTTGATTTCAAGGGCAACAAGCACTCTTGTCAAGAAGGGGTTTTTGGGGGATGTTCAGTTCTTTGCTTTGTTTTTAAATGAAAAAGGATAAGACACCTTAGGATGCTTTATTAAAATTTGCAATCCCGTTGCAGAATTTGTCAGGAAAAACAAATGCCATCACTTAGCTCATCATACCCCTAAGAACATTAATTATGTAGGGAAAGTAAGAGCTTGACTGATCAAGGTAATAGCCGAGGCCAGAGAATGAGGATTAGACTTCAGAAGGCTCCTGTTCCCAAATCTTGAAAGTACTGGTTCTTCAAGAGTCAGGTTTTTATAGAAATAAATACTTTGATCTGCTAGTGTCATATAAGTCTGATCTTCCTAGGGTATTCTAAAATAAAGCACCACATAACACTCAGCAGCACTGCAGACTAAGTTTATGGTTAGTTTTTTATATTTTTTTTATTCTTTATTGTTAATGAATACTTTAGATGGTGGTTCCTAAACTATTTCCTCTCACTGGT
Source organism: Scolopax mira (assembly GCA_004320125.1). NCBI lineage: Eukaryota > Metazoa > Chordata > Aves > Charadriiformes > Scolopacidae > Scolopax > Scolopax mira. The sequence continues at coordinate 40,105 of BJBW01005829.1, forward strand.
TTGTGAGCTTATATCAAGCTTAGCATTTCCAATCAGCAGACTGAGGAGGAGCTGGATGGCCTGTACAAAACAGAGGGCCAAGAAATCTTCCCCAGTCAACAGCCTGGCGTTTATCACTGAATAGTGAAAGGAACATTTAACATGGAAGAACGCTTAGAAAAATAGCGTGTGCTTCAGGTCTGTGTGTTCTTCTTACAGCTTGAGTCTTAATGTCTAAATCTCTCCTAAATTTCCACGCTGGTGAAATAGGCTAACCAAGCACTTTGGTGTCTAGAGAACAGTACTGATTTTGACAACTTTCTTGCCACCCATCTAGCCTATACCAAAAAGCAAAAGAGAAAGAAGATAAAGAGAAGGAAACAAGACTGAAACCAAGCCTACACAGCTGCTCTTTAAGCAACAACCGCCAACCCAGCCACCACTCCATGGTGGGCAACCCCACCGGCCTCCATCCCGTGCTGCTGCAGCCTCCCCACCACCACCCTGCTACTGGTACCCTTCTCTCTGGCTATAACAAGGCCCTAGTTTCTCTACCTCTCTCTTGGTTTGTTTTTTGGATTTTGGGTTTGTTGTGGGTATTTTGGGGGGAGAGAGAAAAAAAACATGTTAAGTTCTGACCCTATTTCACCGCAAAGATTAATGAACAGCATCTCAAATTGATAGCAGTTCAGTTTTAATCAATGTTGTCTGCATGAAGTCAGTGTCAGCTTGATTTTCAGAGGTGTTGAATGGGAACTATAAAGCACATCACTCTGGAAAATTGGACAGAAAAGTACATAAATTCAGTCTCAATAAGTGACAGAGCGCTGCTATATTTCATCTCCAATTTTATAGGAAGTGTTTACAGATGTACAATCTTTCAATCATTCCCAAGTCCAGTTTTAAAGTTGCTAAACATCTGCATAGTGCAAAGGATGCTAAATATCAAACAGGTAAATAAAATTTTTACCTGTAAACCAAGCCATTTGCACAAGCCTGCAGGCAACTGGATGACTTTTAATATCGCTTAACATCACTAGTAATTTCAAGCAGGTAAAGAGAAAAAGAAGTGCAAAGTATTACTGTGATGAGTTAGAATTAATAGATTTTGAATTTCTTATTCAGCATCAGTAGCATCACAAAGCAAAACAGCTTCTAGTTTTATAACGATGGTGTCTTTTAATGAGGTGTCAAATGCAGGCACATGGTTTCATGCAAAGAACAATAAAAAGACTATTGGTATGAGAACACCAATCTAGGACAACCATCTGGATCAGCAAGTTTAGTCTTTTATATTTATAGGCAACTAAGCAATAGCCACAAAGTCAAAATGTTCACAAAGCATCTGCTCTCACCAACACAAAGAAATACTCCATTAGCATATAAACAAATGGAATGTGAAAATGCACCTTTTCTGTGAATTTCCTCTTCCATAAACCACATCCGATTATCTGCTGAATAATGCTAGCTGACAGAGTATAACACTGCCTATATCAGATTATGACATGAAGGTGAGTATTGATACTATATACAAACGTGTGCAGAAAAAGAACTGGACCACAGAGGTGTTGCCACAACAGAGATCACATTTGGTATTTGAGGAATAAAAAGGACAGAAAGCTGTTCGTGAACAAACTGGAAATAGAGGAAGCAAAACAAAATCACTTCAGGCCAACCTGAAAGTGTCCTTGGTTTTTGGACCAAAAAAATTCTCCCTTCCCAAAACATCCCAGAAAAAATTCTACAAGGAGGTTTTTTTTCAATTCAAATCTGAAAAGGGCTGAAGTAGTCAGACAATGCCTACTTTGCTGTGGCATTCAATGGTAAGATCTGCCCTCAGGCCTCCAAAGATTCTGACGTATATAAATGCATTGGACCAGAAAGGCTGCATCCAAATGTACTCAGGGAGCCAGCCCCCGACAATGCAGGAACACCTTCAATTACCTTTGAAGGTCTGCAGTTGCATGAGGAGGTCTGAAGTGACCAAAAGATGAAAAGTTAAGAAAAAATTTAAAAAGCTGGCCATTTGGGGCAGTGATGGGTAGTGAGTTGGACTGCAGACCTTCAGAGACCCCTTTTCCAACCTAAATTGTTCTATGAAAACATTTTGTTCCAGTGGTAACATTTTGTTCACTGGTCACTGACTGGGAAAGGAGATCATTTCAGAAAAAATTAAATGCTGAGACGTTAAAAAAAAAATATCAAAATTTTTTTATATTAAATGTCATAATATTTTTATGTTTGCCATTTCTTTTTTCATAAACACTTGACAAGTTCAAACTAAATTCACAAGTAGATGCAGTCAACATAAATCTGCACTTTTCAGCTAATAAACCGTTTAAATGAAAACACTTAATCTAGTTCTACTTGGCAGCTGTTTTCAGCAATACTATTGCTGAAAAAACACAAAGTGTTAGTGAGAAAAGCTCTATTCAGAGAAACCACATATAAAAATGCAGTTCAGGCAAAGCCTATGGACCTAGGCTATTTATCAATATTTATTTAGCTAATCTGCTGACCTAGACAAAAATATTCTTAGCATCAGGCAGCAAAAACACCAACCCCAAGTCTGTGTCCTCACTCAGGATGACTGGCCCCAGTTAACTTCAGGTCTCTGAGCTTCAGCTGACCAGCAGCTCTGCTGTTCAATGAGCAGCAATGTTCTGCAACACACTTGAGATGGCCCCCTTTTCCATCAAAATTATTCTTTCAGAATGTATTCTTTAAATGGTATGAATGTCTACAGTATAATCTGTTAGAATGATCCCTGAAGAAACAGGTGGATTTTACACATAAACATCAATAGAGAAAGAGAGCTTCCCCTCACCAAAACTGATCTTGATCCTTTTGGTCTTCATACTGAGGGTGCTTCCTGCACCATTTGTGTCCATCACACATTACCTTCCATTTGTGTCCATTACAGAGGTGGCTGCTACAACCCAGTCGCTGGCACCACACCATGGAATAACACAGAGGAATCCAAGTCTCCCCTGAGCAAGTAATTGTACCAAGTCTCCCACATTCTCTCTGGGGTCTCTCATCACAGCAGTGATTCAACTCAAGCCCTTCCCAGTCACAGTCATGAATACCAAAATCCCCAGGGCCCCTCAAGTGTCCTCTGGATGCTTCCATTTGTCCATAAACCCATAAAATACAAAGAGAAACAGGCTGCATTTCCAATGCACCTGACCTGACAGATTTCCTCTGAAAAAGAAAGCATGAGGACACGTTTCTCCTGTAGTTCTCTCATCCTGAGCAAATGCTGGAAACTACTTTTAAAGTCAAATTGCAAGACGGCACAGGGAAACACCTAAAAAACTCCTCACCAAGGCTTTGTTTGTGCCAGTTTTCACTTTCCTTCCCGACAGTGTCAACCCTCTTATTAACACGACACGATGTGTGCGTGTGGCCACAGCTAGAACATGAGGCATTTATTTTGTTATACCCGGAGTTTACATCCACTCAAGAAAAGATGAATTTTTCTAGCTGTAAGACTGACACTAATGCTACCGCAATCCCTTCTCTGCCTTTAAGCCAGAGCCCTTGCTACGCCTGTACCTTATATATCCTGATAACATCAGAATGTGTAACAGTTTCATGAGGACAAGAACTATAGCTAAAACTAACTTCTTCAGAGATGAAGAGGTCTAGCAACTTTTGTCGTTAGTATTTGGGGTGAAATTGTAGCAGAAGTCGAGGTGAAATTGGGTTCAGCCTGGCTTTAATACAAAGAAGGTTTCTGCTAGCCACCACCCTGAAGCAAAGGAAGTATTTGCATGGGAAAGCATGGGGGGGAGATGCAAAGCAAAAAGAAAGTTAACTTTTCTGATGCAATGAGCCTGAAGTTCCTCTACCACCTCCTCCTAATCCTCCTTTTCTATTTTCAGCATATCTTACATCCATATAAGCAATACACTAGTTTTGCAGAACCATAATTGGTCAGAATATAGTGAACACTCCCACCACCATGAAGTCTTTCTCATCGATGACAGAGGCCCAAGTTGTAAAGGATCTCAGCAAATAACTACAGATTGGCAAGGCTAAGAGATGCTTTAATTCTATTATAAACCTTTCTAAAATGGAAATATTTGGGAGAAATATTTGTATTTATAACAATTTAGGTATCTGTGAAGCTTAATCATAGGGAATTTTAAGAGACAAATTCAAGAATTTCTTACAAAGAAATGCAGACAGTAACTTGGATAAAGGAATACCCTGGAAATACTATAGGGATAAAAATCTTCTCTTTCACTGATACTTTCTCTGACATCCAATGGGACTGAGCCAATCCTACACAAAACATTAATCAGCTGGACATTCGCCACTTGAACAGCTTAAATGGCATCCTAACTATAGTGTAGGTTTACTAATGGAAGGACCTTAATCATGATCAATTATCTTCAAATTTAATAATTCTCAGAACCTTTAAAAAATTGCCAATTCTGTATTATTTCAAAATTTTCTCTCCGCTTTCTTCTCTTACCTACACTCTCAAAAGAATTCAATGCATCAAATGAGAGGGGGGAAAAAAACTTATTTCTAAAGGCTCAGAGGGAAAACCTCAACATTACAGACAGACTGCATGAGCCCTTGGGAACATTCCAAATGTATTCAAATTTGCAAAACTCAACAATCACACAGAATTAGTTGAAGCTGACATTTTACACTATCCTGTCACTACAGATACATCACAGATATAAGGAGAAGTGACCTCAAAGAGCTTTATACTTAAATAGCCATAGAATAAATCAGAGGCATTTCCCTTTTTTTTTTTTACAGAGGTATTATAGAAGAGAGAGGCAGAGGATTCTGAAGTTCCCACACTTGTATTTCTCTGGATACAACAGGTTTTTCCTACACTACAGCAACATTTATAGACTTCTTGCAAAATATTATGCCTCTCTGTAATGGGTGTTTAGCAAAAGTAAATGGCTGATTTTGCCCTGAGCATGAATGGTTTATTTCTCTAGTGCCATCAGTGTTCTTTTTCCCCACAGATTATGGCTGGTAATGTTAAGGTACTGTTAGAAGTTATTAACATTATTATGGCAAAGAAATAACTTACAAATATGTTAGGAAGTTCCAGTACATTCTTTAGAGTTGATTGACCTGGATAAGTTCTTCCACAGCTTTTCTTCTAATCCCTGACAAGTCACTGGGTAAAATGGGGAGCAATCTGTGTCTCCAAAATGTTTTCTCACATTTTCTCTGTGTCACTTTCATTTCTATGAGTTATGCCTCTGACTCTTTCCCTGCAAGATTCAGGAGGGATCACAAGTTTTACCATGCTAAGAAACCACGGCCAAGAAAGCAACTACTTGCAATGGTGCTAACATAAACTTATAATGTACATGCAACTCTGGGAAAGCCACAAAGGTCTGGAAGAGCCAGATGTCCTCAGCTTGCATATTATGGGAACTAAATTAATCCCAGCTATGGTATGTTCATGATCTGCGAGTGCTAATCTTGTCATGAAGGAGTACATTAGCTAGGAACCCTAGCAACACAGAGGGAAAAGTTTGTATGAAAGTAATCACAAAAACAGCCTACTCTAAAAGGAACACAAGTGAGTGGGTGGCAAATGTGACTCTACAGACCTGACGCTCCCCAGTTTCCAGTTCTTCTTGTTAAACCTTTCTAGACATTTACTAGAGCTCTAGCCAGACTGCCAGGCTTGCATCAGCCTCTATTGCCAATGGAAGCTCTTCCTGACAAAACCAAGCAGTGGCTCAGTTGTTAACACAGGCCCAACATCTTGTATGCATGGACAACATAAAACTTCATGAGAAAAAACACCCCCATATATGTACAATATAAACTTTTACTTGAACATCCTAATCAGACAGAAAATTAAAAGCCTTCTCCTATGCTACTCAGTGCCTTTCTTCACCAGGAGACAGCTTGCATGCAAATCAACTTATGGAATATAGATCTGCTAGTCAAAAGAGCTCAGAAATTGATCGTACAATAAGAAGAATGAACACAAAATGAAACCCTAGTTGCTAAGAAGATGCCTTGTCCCCAGATCCCTTGCATTTGAGCCCAGAAGTACAATTTAAGAAATCTCCATTGTCATCAGCTGACACAACATCCTAAAAAAAGAGAGACAATCTTGAAGAGCCAGGACACAACACTTGCAGATGTCTTAGGATCACACACTCAAATATGCTTTGAAAGTATCACTATGAAGTTCATGCTGCAGTTCTGCAACCTGGAGGTTCCACTGGTATGAGTTACAGTTGAAGTGACCCAGGGCAAATAGAAAGGCTTCAACCTTTTGAGCAAACACTGGTGATTTATTTTTGTCACTACGTGGATAGCCAGGAGGAACTGATAAGCTGCAAGCTGAATAAACAGTTTGGAGCAGCCAACTCTATCCATTAAGAAAGCCTATCCATTTCTTCAGCCAGCCTGTCCAACTTGCTAAGACTAAAGCAAATCTCCTTTGTCACCTGATTTTGTTAGGAGACAGGAATAAAAGATGTTTCTGCCCACTATACTGATACAACATCTACGTTTAGATAAAATCCAGAGAGTACAGTCAAGACTTGTCTACTAAACTGATGTGATTTTGATGCTTTGCATAAATGAGTTTTATCTTAAGGAATTGATACAAATACAGCAAATAAGTCTGGTAAAACTGAGGCATCTGGCCAGGCATTGCTGTCAACAGTTCACGTAATTAAATATACTTATCATTGCATTATTGAGGGATTTAATAAAATCACTGATAAAGTGCTTGCAATTTAGCCAAGTCAAGCAGCCATTCCATGAGTGCCCACACAGAGAGTCACAAAAAAGAAATGACAAACTGTCTATTCTCACCAGAATTCACAATTCACTTTCAACACCCATAATAAATAAGGCACAAAATGTACCAAAAGATAATATTTATTTTTCTCCCATTTATGGTTTCAATGACAGTTTTGATAAGCTTCTGATTTGCAGATCTAAAAAGGGCTGAAAAATGTACCTTTGCTGAGAAAAAATTCAAAGACTTTTAATTTTTATTTTGTTCCAGGCCCTTTCCTTCTGATGTCAGCACCACTGTGCACCTCCTTCTCATGCTTTTGGCATGTGTGCCTACGCTATGTTTAATTCCAACAACCAAGAGCAGTAATGTGTGCTGTTACCTTAGACTTCCCTCACAGGAACAGCCAAAGCACACAGCTTCCCAAAGGCTTGGTTCTAGCACTGTCTGTGACTACTAACCCCATTTCAAGATATTCTTTTGTCAGCTCCCAGCATCTTTCCATCATTTTTACATGATGTTTGCATCCAGCTTTTTTAATTTAATCTTTCATTTTTGCTATAATCTTCTGCTTTGATTAGAATTTTTTTACTAGTAATAGGAAGGTACTTACGTAACTGTTGTATAAGCGTGATGAGTTCTTCACAAGAAAGTAAAATTGCATTCATCTTACTGGAGCTGCAAGGCATCTTCTCTCACCTGCTTATCTCCACTGCCACAGGTAATCATCTGAATGCTGTGGAGGATTCTGTTTGCAAGGCTCTGCCACTTGTTGCAAAGCTCCCTGCACGGAACACTTGATCTCTAACACCACAGCGTCGAACAGCAAGGCTGTCAAGTTAGAGAACTTTTGTTTATGTCTTTAAGGTGTTAAATAGGCTTATGATGACATAAGGGTGGAAATCTCAAGAGAGGGAGATTTTGAGTAATATTCAAAACTTCACTGGACAAGGTCCTGCAAAATGACCCAATGAAACCTACTTTGCTTAACAAACCAGTCCACTCAGGATAACCTTCCAAGTAAAATTAGTCACAAATCTCTTATCTTTTCTCTTGGAAGAAATAGCACTGTACTGCAGAAGAAAGTGCAGAACTGCAGAAGAAAAAGCCTGTACTGCAGGCTTTAAGGTAGAAAGACAGATACAAAATTGGTGACAGGAAAGAAAGACTACATCATTTGAAAGGCCCCTTGGGAATAAAGAAGCCAAAGGAATAACTAAAAATAAATGCTTTGCTAAGTGCAAACATGCACACGCTGTTTGAAAAGAAATGCAGAGGTAGGAAATTGCTCTTTGTAAAGCTTTGTAAAGCTCAAAGCTGAGGAATAACAACAAACTGCAGGTCTTGACGCTAAAAACAGCGTTTGCAAGTGACCTCTTGCTCTTTTTCAGAAGAAAATGAAAATAATGTTTCAAAGTGCAGAACAACAAAGAAAAGGATGTCAAAGCAACATCCTGGGCATTTCTAGGCAGCTCCACAAAGCACAACTGTATGTTCAATCAGTTCTGGATTCAAATATTTCCTGCCCATTCACGTAACACGAACAAGCATTGCCAAGTCTCTGTAACTTCACCTCGTGTAGAAGAGCAGCTGAAGAACCACCAAATCATCATAAACATGCTCTACCAGGAATGTGCGTATATTTCTGTTGTAGTGAGGAAATGAAAGAGAGGGGTGCACTGAGCAGACTAACTTGCAGTTATGATCCTATATTAACTGCTGAATTTAACATTTCATGCAGGGATTTATATACTTGGATATTTCTGTGCAAATTGTACATGTGCTTATTTGTATTCCTAGGCACACACTTGAAAAAAATGAAGAGAAGTCAAGCAACCGCTGTTTTTGCTGGGAGGGCAACTTCTTTTACCCCTCTCTCTGTGACAAAAAAAAAGACTTTTAAATTACCAAGAACTCAGTTTGTTACACTGCAGAACCATACTACTAGAAATAGAATCTAGTAAAATTCTGGAATAGTTTCTAAAAATACAGGAACTACTAGAGTGCCCTGGTTTTTCTAAAGCAAATAAGCATGCACAAATTATTTCTGCAAATCAGCCACTCAAGATTCCATCTTCTGACTTCCACATGCAGAACATGTCATTTTACTGAACCCTCCTGAAATGCAGTCTGTACAGCAGGCTAAGCAGACATACCACATCAGAGATGGAATCAAGTTGTGAGTAATTTCAGTGGAGTTACATCCAGGATTAATTTGGCTCATTAACTCTCTTGTGAAGATGATGAACTGACACAGCAACTCCTGTCACTACAGCGCAATGCCCCAGAAAAGCAAGCAAAAAATATGTTGCCCTGAAGTCCTCATCTGACCTGTCAGTGAAGTCCATTGCAGATTCCGCTGATTTCTCGAATGGAAAGATAGATGTGCCAATTTCTTGGGCCACAAAGATCTATGCTATAAAAATGATCTTGAAAAAAAGCAAGAAATTTCTCATGACCCACTTTTAATTTATATATATATATATATATATGGCATGTGGAAACCCTGTTGAATGAAACTTCAGTAAGAGTGGATCGCCATGACACAAAGTAAATAGATTATGAAGAACAGACAGCATGCTTGCTTTTTAAATTTCCTTCACTGGTAAATATTGCATTAAGACAAAGCATTCACAGGCCTCCTTTAGAGCACAGAGTTATTATACACAGAGCTAAAATAATAACAATGTAAATTGGATAGCACTTCAGAAGACAAATAAATAATAAATCATGCTGTGGGACCACTACAAAATGAATGTAAAACTAACAATAATCACACTGAAATTAAATGAACTCCTACCACATTATTGAAGAGGAATTACAATATCTTAGCATTTGAAATTTAACAAATAAGCTGATTTCAACTCAGAAGGACTTCAGCATCCAAAGCTACTAAGTCAGCCAAACACCTTGGGAGTGCCAGGAAGCTATGAGTGACTTAATCGACGATCAGACAGATAACTGCAAGTGAATTGTTTTCTACATGAGACCGCACAACAGTGAAATACATACCTGTAAGTTTGCAATTTTGGAAGTAATTTCAAAATAAAGCTAGTGTAATTTAGAAAGCTGGCCTTTGAAAAAAAATTAGTCCTCATGCAAAATTAAGGGAAGAGAAAAGATCAGGAGAAAATTCTGAGAAGAAATTACAAAGTCCACAAGTACTATAGCAAATTCATTTGCCCTGCAAGTTTTACTATTAACTTCTGGTGAAGAAAATTTTTCTCCAAAGTATCTTCATTAGAAAATATGAGAATAGTGTTTTAACATGGCAAACAAAAGATAAAGACTACATCAAAACCCACCAACCAATGACATTGATGGGAAAATACCAGGTTAAATTTGTCCACTCTTACAGGACAGGCAGAAATAATTTATCAATCTTTTACTCCAACTTCAACCTCTGCGAAATTTGGTAAGGAGATAATTTCCCAGCTCCCCTGACCACCCTTTGGCGAGATTGCAGAGAATAAAACATTCTCTTGGATTCTGTCAAATCTAACTCAAGCAGAGAGAAAACAGTGCAGTCCCATCACTTACAGAAAAAAAAAAAAAAAGCTGCCTCACTCTTGCTCTGTCTCTCTTCTGATACACTGTCATCCCTTTACCACCATTTATACCACTAGATTTTCCATACTGCTCAAGGCTGAGGCACTCTGTCACCACACAATCTGTTGTGGCACTTTTCTACATCCAGGGCAGCAATTATGTGACAAATTTCACTCCAAGGAACACTTGACTGTAAGGGGAAGCAGAGCTAATTGAGTCCAGTCAACAA
>BJBW01005830.1:0-10281 GCA_004320125.1 Scolopax mira
TTGGCATCTAGGCGTTGGAGCAGGTCCCTCACCACCTCCTTCTGAATTACAGGGGCTATACTCTGCTCCCCGCACCTTTAAGATTTTAACCTTTACAAAATGAAGGAAAATTAATGTTTTTAAAGGGCAACATATTCATGACCAATGACACAATTACAGAGTATCATACACAGATTTGTTGACCTGGATTCTGAGTAGGACTCAGTTATTTGATCTTGATCGATAATATTTGTAGGTATTTGGATGAAGACAATACCAGAATAAGCATGACATATCTTGCTGATTTTGTAAGGTCAAGGAAAAAATTCCTTTGTGTTGCATTACACTGTGGCTCAGAGTAATACAGTGACTTTTCATCTTCCTTTGAAAGACTGATTAGCAGCCACAACTTAAAGCAAGTAACTGGCCCTACTGAGCCAAAGGTCTAGCTTTTTATTTCAGTCCCTGTATATATCACTACAGAAATATCAATATTGCTTAAGGCCAGCCATTCAGGTTTCTGTTTGCCTGCAGATTCTTGTCACGTTCTCTTTTTGCCAGGTGTCTTGGAGGAATTGAGTATGGTAGGCATCACCCTTGGCTTGGGTGAAACATCACAGAGAAAAAACAACAGAATGGAAGAGCTAAGCTGGATGGGAAAGAAGGATTAACGAGGGGACTGGAAACAGACTGGAAAGAAGAGGTTATTTATTTCAATAGCCAAGGCAGGCAAAGTGGCTTTTGTTTTTCTGTGGCTCAGTGTCAAAATCTCCATTATCAACGAGCAGACAGAATAAGAAACAATTTGCAAAACACGAACACCTCGGTTTTTTGTGTTTGGCATAGCTCTTTCTGAATTTTTTCCATTTACGTTATTTTCCTCTTCACTAATAACAAAACAAACTAATGAAAGAGATGTAGCCCAGGACAACAAGATTGGTGTGATGTATCCACCAGTCCTTTCTCTGAAAGCAGAAACCTCTGTTTGCTTGTTCTAGCACTTAAAAAGGGAAAGAAAAATTAAAAAAAAAGAAAAGATAGACCTTGCTCATATGTAAACTCAAGTAGGAGGCCAGCTCATGCTTGCCTTACTCCCATGAATAAGCCAGCTCAACTTGCATATTTGGTGTGAACTTAAAGTGAGGGAAGCTCTGGAATGTGCTCCTGATTGGCAAAGGGAAGTCAGTCCCCTTGGATCCATGTGCCCTTCGTGTGTAAATACAGATGCAAAAGCAGTGGTAAGCAAGTCTCTTCTATTGTGTAAATTAGCCAGTTCTAAGGTGGGGAGTTAAGGGGAACTTGGTTCTGCAGTGGATAAAAGCTAGTGAGCTCTCCAGTACAAAAAAAAAAAAAAAGAGTCAAGGAAAGAATGTGCAGCTAATCCAGATGAAAGACCTACAGGCAGTCTTTAAAAACATGTCAGCACAACTGCCTGGGAAGTTTCCAAATGGATGCCACATCTTGAACATCTTTCACAGCTTTATATTTGCCTTCAGTATGGAAATGAGAGAAGGGAAATGCTGATAGGAGGGTTGAGAGTAGTAAGTTTCGGTACTTTGAAATGCATTTGTTGTTCCCTGGTGTTCTCCCACCTCCTTTAAGCCCCCCACAACAGTTTCTCATTTTTGCAGAGATGAATCTGTGCCCTGCCCTGTCTACCTCTAAAGGACAGGACTAATGACGGGTTTGCAGTTCTAGATCTCTTTTGGAGATATCAGTTCTCAGCATCAAGGTCAAAAGCAGCGGTCATGATCCCTCACCTGTCTATCTTTCATGGTGCTTCTGGCTATATGGACTTCTTTTTAGACATGACAGATGGTGGAATACTAAAAGTACAAAGGATTACCCAATTCTATTCCATAGGCTGAACGATTTGTGTATTATTATTATTTTGACCAGGGACAACCTCACGACACACTCACTATGTCTCTTACCTTAAGGTGCCCTTAGATATGTGAGCTTGGAAGACTAAAGGGAAAAAATAATGTTTCAAAAGGCTGCAAAGCATCCCCAAAATACCTTTTCTGCAAATTGTAATGTAAACACAATCTATTACTGTTTACCACAAAAGCTGCAGCATTACTAGTTGGAAATGAGCTGTGGGTGTCCAGATCACTACTAGTAATTTGTCAACCCATTTAGTCCAAAACTCTGAATCTGAATGGGGTCCTAAAACTTTACTCAAGACTAAAACTTTAGTGGAGTTCTCCACAAACTAGAATTGTTTGAAAAGCTGCTGTGCAGCTTTACTCTTGAACATTGTGTGTGAGCAGAGGGGATTAGAAAGTGCAAGGCTGGCTGTCTCATTCTGTTAGAGTGCTGGTTTGGGGGTGGGGTTTTTTGCATAATCTTTGCATACTTTAAGGTTTCTCCATGATACCTTAGATAGATAGAGTTCATTGCTGAACTCTGAATCTGAATTCTGAACTTTTGAAAACAGAAAAGTTTTTTGAATTTGAAAATGCCTGCTGAACTGTTACTGTATTGACACCAGTTATGATGGAAAATGGTTCAGAAACTCTCAGATCTTTCTAAACCACTCACAAATGTCAAAATACTCACAACTTTTGTCAGAACTGCAAAGGCTCTGGTGGACATACACGCACATGAGAACACGCTGCCATGAGAACATCTTGCCCTCCATGGCAATAGAAAGCCACAATTTATTGAGTTATTAAAAGACAGAAGGATAAGGAGTTGGATTCACACTTTTTTTTTATGGAGTTGCATCCACGCTGCTTGAAGGCTGCTGTGCCTTCAGGAGGAAGAGGACATACTCTGGTACCAGAAACATGAAGGCAATGGCTAGGCAGCCGGACAAAGAGGTACAGAGCAAACAGTGCATCAGGCACCAGCCACCAGGATGGAGTGGAGGGCAGAGACAAGAAGGTGAAGCAGGGGACACTAGCTCCAAAGCCTTGGCCACCCGTCTGACCTTCCCCTGCTCTGGAGAAGGATGTGCTGCATCCCCAAGGGAAGATGGGCAGAGTCTCCCGTAGGAAGCTACCAGCACACACGTGTTCTTGTGGAAGTCTCAATGTTGGAGCCAAGCACATGGTTGGATTATCTCACTGACAAAGACACAGCACTGGCAGCTGGTAGAAGGGAGGGAACGCTTGGGAATATCCACAGCCAAGACCTATTACAGACACCAGGGTAAATCTCAAATGGCTCCACAACTGTGTGAAGGTTTGATGCTGCTTATGACCCTTTGGCGCCTGTTAGCAATCACCTAGTGCAATGATGTATTTTGACCATTATCCAATACCTAGATGCAAGCAAACCCGGGGGTTTCGCTTCTTATTTCCTCCACATGAACAGAAAGCTTTTGACGCGTTCAGTTCTGGGCTCCCCAGTTCAAGAAGGACAGGGAACTGCTGGAGAGCGTACAGCAGAGGGCTACAGAGATGATGAAGGGCCTGGAGCATCTCTTTCATGAGGAGAGGATGAGGGACACGGGTCTTTTTAGTCTGGAGAAGAGAAGACTGAGGGGAGATCTGATCAATGCTTAGAAATACTTAACGGGAGGGTGTCAGGAGGAAGGGGCAGGTCTTTTTTCAGTGGTGCCCAGGGACAGGACAAGAGGAAATGGGCACAAACTTGAACATAAGTTCCACCTAAAGCTGAAGAGGACCTTCTTGACTTTGAGGGTGGCAGAGCCGCAGAAGACGCTGCCCAGAGAGGTGGTGGAGTCTCCTTCTCTGGAGACATTCCAACCCCACCTGGACCCATTCCTGTGCAACATGGTCTGGGTGGCCCTAGTCCAACCTTTGGCAGGGGGTTGGACTAGATGATCTCCAGAGGTCCCTTCTAACCCCATGTGATTCTGTGACTGTTATTAATGAGGATATGAAATGGCAGTGACACCAACAGAGTGTCAATGAAAATGTCACCAGGAGTGTATTGTTTTGTGGATAAGTAATCCATCATACAGACCAAACAAAAGGCTCTAGGGCTACCTTCAGTTGTCAGATAATGTTTGCTGTTCTCATAAAGCCACAGCAAATCTAAACCCATAATTTTGTGCTCATGCAGTGTTTTGAAAACTCCCCACCTGAGCAATCAAAAATTTACTTCCGAATACCCACAAATTTCTGCAATGCAGGTATTTTTTAGCATGCAAAGCTAGTCACGGTCAGCTGAATGCTGCAGTGCTCAACCTTAGGGTCATAAACAGGGATTGTTCTGTTAAAATCAACAGAAGATACTGAAGCTCTGTCCTCATCCTACAACCTCTTGAAAGTTTTGTCTCTGTCATACAAAATGTGAGAGAACTGAATCCCTTCAGACCGATGTTTTTCAAGCTATATTCTTATCCATGTGAATAGTCTAAGGACACGTTGACTGAATGGAGACCACATATTCCCACACACACTAAACTTTTAGCAGGTAAAAATAAAGTATCGTTTCTTCTTGCATTTCAAACCAGAATCAGACCCAATGTATTTAAATAACCCTGGCTTTAACTTAAAGGTCAAAGGAAAATGAGTAATGAACTTATTCTTGAACAATGTAAAATTCAGTTTCTGGTGTGCAATGTATGTGGCTGGTATCCTCCTAGTGCCACTAGAGTTCATAAATACAATGTAAAGGAAATGTCCTTTCATCTAATATTAACAATCAGAATCTGAAAAAAAAGACCATTGACCTTAACATGAACAGAATTCAAATGAGTAATAATTTCCTCCTATTTTAAAAAAGCTTTCAATAAATTTATTGTTTTTAGTTTTCATAGGGCTTGGCTGGTGTGCTGGGAACACTGCTATTTGCTTATCAAACTTCTACCCGTATATATTCTGAGCCTAGCGCTGGCTGTGATAGGGTTGTGCTCCTACACGCACTGTTGAAGGGTGGGTGGAATATTCTGTATTTTCTCATTGTGGATTTTTTTTTTTTTCTGTGTGGGTGAAGGAGGAAGTGAATTAAAAAATTAGGACTTATTTTAGTTGCAATGTCATTGCTGCAGCCTCCTGTATATGTTTGGGGTAACTTTAGAAGTAACAGTGCAAAAAAAGGACAGGAAGCAATATGGGAATTGGGACCTTACCCGATTACAGTAGTTACAATACTTTGGTTGTATGCAAACTGTTGGGCACCAAGACTTTGTAGTCAGATCCCTAGTGAGGCTCTTCCCACACCCAAAAGTCCCATCTAAGGCTAAAAGGCCTTAGCTCTGGCCTCCATTGCATGGGGATAAGCCCAGAGGACTGCACACATGGGAAGAAGCACTACGTAAAGTTGGTTTTGGACATACATGTCTGGCATGGTCTTATGTATTGATGTGTCCAGGTCTGGCCACTGCTGCTGCGTAGATTGTCCTGTGGCCTGGTCCTGGATGGCAGCAGCTACCACTGGAATAGTTCCACAGGCAGGCAGGAGATGCCCATCTAAACAATCTTGACCTAAGTCACAAGTGTCCCTCAGAATTTTTCCCGTAGTGAGAGGAAAGCAGGGCCTCAAATTTACCCCTTTCATTCTAGGAAATTATTTCAAGGGCCAAAATTGAATATCCTTTGGGCACAAAATAAGTCTAATTCTATTTTTCCAGTGCTGTGGGCAAGTCACTGCCTGTCCCAGGGACAGAGTTTTGTTCTGGTTTAATCTCATTAATTTAGTCACTGAGGTCCTGTGGAGAGGCTCTGCATAATTGATGAGTTTTGGGTTATTTTCATGAAATTGCTGCATCACTGAATGTTGTGGTTGAGCCTGTTGCACCCTGGAAGCATCCTTGGGACGCTTTCACTCTTCCTGCCCATACCACTGCCCCACAGCATGGAAAATAAGCTTTTTTCTGGGCTCTGCTTGAACCTCAGAGTGTCAGAGGATGAATCTGGCCTGGGATCTGAAACTCTGTGCTCTGAAGAGAAAGGGAGAATCTTCAGATGAAGAAGCAAAGAAACAAGGATGTTCTCACTTTAAAAATTGTAAAGAAGGAGAGGAAACTGGGGTAGAAGAATGAAATGGGGGGCAAGCATTTATAGCAAAGGAGCTATTTTCACAGATGAGGATCAGAGAAGCTGGCTGCATAGGATGGAGAAAATGAGATCCCCTGATCCGCAGGAGAAGCCATGAGCTGCAGTGAGGGCCATCTTGGGATCACTAACCAAAACACCACAGAAGGAGTGGTGAACTACTGCTTTTTTTTTTTACCATTTCACCTCAATCTGTGTGTTTCTTGCACTAGTGAAAGTGAAGGACAGCTACATTTATCATCCTTTGTAGAGTCCGAAGAGCTCTGTGCTTTGCCACTTCTCTGAAAGAAGGAGCTGTAACCTGCAGTGCCCACAAATCTGGAGGTAGGGAAGTGTTTGATCAAGCTACTGAATGTCTATGAGGTTGTCCATACAAGGAATGGGACAGATGAACCATGAGGGCCCATTTCTAGGAAGGCGAGACAATCAAAATGTCTTAGGTATTGAAGAAACACCCAGTAAAGAAACAGCTTGGGAATGGTCACAACTTATCAATTTGGAACCCTAAGATGGCAGCCTGTTCCCTGGGGAGCCGTGAGGATTTTATGACTCTAGTTTGGTGTGATTGCGATGAACCCTGTGCTTTCCACCCAAGACCCTAATGTGCATGGCAGTTTGTGCAGGGGCTGGGTCTCCCACCCGAAGAAGACAAGAAAGCTAAAGCGAGATGTATTTACTTGTGCTGCAGCGGCACCTAAGGGCAGCCAAGAGCCTGAGCCCGCCTCAGATAGGTACCAGCACCTACCTAAAGAGAAAAAATTCCCTTGCCTCTAATAAAAGTGGATGGAGAATAAATCAAAGATGTGAGGGCAAGTGGTGGCTGAACTGAGGTGACACGTGGGAAGTGGAAACGTGTATTTATTTACTTTAGTGATTTTAGGGGTTTTTTTGCCTTGCGCTTTTGCACTTGTTCTCCTGTCCACAGTCGGCCATTGGGTACCTGGCTACTTTGTTTTCTTTGCAGACCATGAATCAGATGTTTCTTGGGAACCATCACAGAAGAGAATCATTTTCCTCTGGTGAAATGCTTATTTGGGTGATCCAGCCTTTCAGAGGATGTACCGGCCTAGTAGTATCTCCTCTGAGTGATCCCAAAACACCAACAAAGCAGGGGATATTTATTGTGTGGACTGAAAAGATGTTGGAGAGTGAGCTCTTCTCTGACCTAGGAGAAACATTCATCTGGACAACAAAATACTTCCCCTCTCATTTGTTCTTTGCAGGAGAGACGTTTGAGCTGGGACAAGTTTTGACGTAATCAATACAGTTCGCTGAAACCCAGTTGAATGACTCTTGATTAGCACCAGCCAAAGACCTGGGCCACAGACTTTCAGGAGAGCCTTCTTGTCTCAGAGGTATTGTTAGTATTTCCCGTTAATTGTAGTCCAGAACAAAGCCTTACAGGTCTACATAACACAACAGCCAGAGGACCCGAACCAGTTTTTAAGGAAGGCATTTTGCCAGCTTTTCCATGTTTACCATGTAAATGACTAGAACTGAGACACACACCATGTGCCCAATGCCAGTGACCCCTTTCAGATATTTAAATATTATCTTGACCACTATGCAGAATGATTTTGAAGTAACTATATCTTTCTAGAAAAGGCTTTTCCCATGCAGAAGATCAGCTCTGGAGACCTAACTGTTTGTTAGGTCTAAAGGTCTAAAGGCCTAAAGGCAGACCTGGGATTGCGGCTGGTTAGTTTATCAATGCACCACAGAAAGGACTTAAGGTAGAAAAGAAGCATGTGTCTCAAGGGGCAGAACCACAGCCAGGAGTAGAGCCAGTCACAAACCTGAAGAAGGGAAGAGAGAAGGCAAAGCCGGAGGAGTGAGAAAGACACGGAGCAGGGAACAGGGCTCTGATGGGCAGGAAGAGTCAATCTTGACTCTGTGATGTGTCGGGGTCTGCAGCAGACACTCTTCCTTCCCCATGTTAATATTTGTTAGATATTCCCAAAGGTACTGGAGAGAGCCATGTGCATGGTGCCCATGATTGCTCAGCAGGAACTCCCTGAACTGCCACTGCTTTTTAATGGCACTGAATGTTATTTGGGCCCAAAGAGAAATACAGCTTCCAGCTTGTGTTGAAAGTTGTTCTTGATGATGGGCCAAAATCAAATTGAACAAGTGCTTGAGACAAAAAATGAGGGAAAAACCACATTATTAGGGCTAGACAGTGCATCAGTGCTGGTGGGAATGTGTTCATAAAACATGTCATGAACTGCACCACCATTTCCCTTAGCTTCTTGGCAAAGCCTTGGCAAATCCCGATTTGCTGTGTGACATTAAGCAAGGCACACAGGGATGTCAACTGCTTGGCCAGGGTACATCTCTAGCCTGAAACATGGACACAGACAGAGAGCGCATGATCTGAAGAAAATGCAACATAAGTCTCTCAAATTATGAACTTGCAGACAGGAGGGGAGCAGAATGTTTCTGTTCACTCTTGTCTCCTAACCCCAGAGCTTGGGAGTTTGGATGTCAGGGAAAAGCTCCGAGCATACAAAAGGAGGCACACCTCAGACCATGTAGACAAGTTGTGGAACTTCTTCATGTGTGATGTGGTTGGTGTGAAAGCCTTAAACGAGTGCAGGATGAAGCTGCAGAAGGCTATGCAAGAGAAACCTGTTGAAGATTACTGAGTACATAAAGACTCAATTTAGACTATTCCTGAACTACAAGTGGCTGAGGGATACCTGTGGGATCTCATAGCTACTTGACATGTTCCTATAGTCCTCCTTATTATTCACAGTTGGTCACTGTTGGAAGCAGTATGCTGGACTATATGGACCACGGATCTTATCCAGTACGGCCTTTCTTATGGTTAAGGGCAATCAAACATTATTATGCAACAAAGACAGATCAGTGGCCTCAGTTTGATACTAAAAAGCTTAGCCTACCCAAAAATCTTCAAACCCTAGGCAACACCAGCAAGGACGAGCTGAGGGAAGCTGGGGGTAATTAATTTTAATTTTGTCATCCTTATGACCAAATAATCAGGGGTACCACAGCACTTACTCTTAAGCAAAAAGTACATGGGGATTGCCATATTTTGCTATATTTGATTTCTTTTGTATTTGATGGGCTGCATTTCATTGGGCAGTTTATCTACGGCTAACACATGCAGCGCAGAAACTGATTTGGTTTTGAACCCAGTTTCCAAAAAGAAAGCTGCAGGACTGCAGGATCTCCTACCCAGACCCACAAGCTGTTGTTGAAATAGCTGGTAATAGAGCCATCTACTGACTTGCAGCTATTATTACATTAATTTACCTGCCTCCGCTTCTTAAGAGAGTCCTCAGAACCAGGTTGCATCCTGACTGTGCTAACGAGCAAAATAATGATTTAATAAAGAAAGCAGGCTTTTAGTAGCAAAGTGCCTGTGAGCAACACAGCTATGGGAATGGAAGCAGAGATGATTCCTTGGCCTGGAACAGAAGGTTGGCTATGGTGGAGGCCAGATAGTGTGATAGCCCTGAACACTAGATGAAGAGCACAGCCACAAGAATGGTGTTATTTGATGAGAGCTCAGAGCAGATGGGCAGTGTGGTTAACTAAAGGGCTAGGGATAATGTTTCCTATATATAAAAAAAAAAAAAGAGAGAGAAGGGAAAGTAGTTGGAAAACATTTTAAGAAACCATAATCTGCATATTGGGAATCTCTCAGAAGAGAATAATCAAGATAGTGGAAATTTATTTTATAAAAGGAAAAAAATCCAGTTTTTGAAAGTATTTGAATATTGTCCCAAATGAAGTAAGTACTTTTAAAATGGATTGTGATAAGCTTATGTCAGTTATTGGATTACAAGGTTACCAGCAATGTCAAGGAAATGGAGTAAGTATCCTAGGAGGATGCCTAATCTCCATTAACGTGAGGAAAGCTGATCCACATTGCAACAACTACAGATCTGGTCCAGGAAATCTGTTAGCTCAGAGATCTTAAGAAACTGTAGAAGAGGCTCCTGTGTAGACTCTGGAAAGGGAAACACAGCACATCTGATCTGGAATTTTTATGGTTGCTGTTGAGCAACCACAGTAGTGGTCCGCAGTGGTTTCGGCTTCTTATGATTCAGAGGCACTCAGTGTTGTGCTAACTCTTGCTTGTCCCTGCTCCTGCACCTTAATTTGCTTCTCAGTCAGATAAAGGGTGCAAGCCAGAGAATGGTTGTTAAGGGAGCCCCTTTGATACCATATTTTTATAGGTATAACCTGTGATTCAGATAACCCGTATCTACCCTTTTAAAAGTACCATAATTTTCCCTCAGATGCTTCTCAGCTGACTCACTCTCTCCTTGTGCTGGGTCTGGTGGGGAAAGGGTTAATTGTT
>BJBW01005830.1:20334-77583 GCA_004320125.1 Scolopax mira
GCCTGCCCCCGGAAAGCTGGACAAGGAGGGAATTCCTCTTGCGGCTGCAGGATGTCATATGGTACCTGCGCGACTGCTTGAAGGAGACTTCATGGACAGAGCCGTGCCTGTGTCCCCTCGGCTGCCCTGTGTCTTCAAGAGAGTCCACTCCTTCTGGGAGCTTCACTCTGTGCAAAGTTGTAAATAAACTGTGTTTGTTTGAACAAAAGTTGCACCTCTGCATGTGCCTGCATCAGGTTTTTGGGGGAACGCAGACATAGGGCTCTGTTACAAAACCGTCTCTCGCCTTTTTTTTGCCGCAGGCCTAGTTGGGGCCTCCTCATTTCTAGTTTCATGATTCCCTGGGCTTTGGCCTCCTCAGTGTTGTGTTTAAACCCAGTAGGTAGCTTGGCATCACAGAGCTTGGCAATCCCTTGCCCTCAGTGGGATTGTGGAGAGAATATGAAGGGTAAATTTTAGGAAAGTTCTGGGTTCATCTAAGACAGTTCAGTAGGAAAAACGAGAGCTACGTGCCTAAGCAAAGTAAAATACTTATTCCTTTACTCCCCTGGACTGGCAACCAGACCTGCCTTTTTAGGAAGCATTCAGCCTCCTTGGATCTCAGGCTTCCATGGAACTTCCAAGACTTGTACGATCCTCAGATTATTATCATACAATCATAGCATACCTCAGTTTGTACGGGACCCAGAAGTATCATTAAGTCCAACTCCCTGCACTTCGCAGAACTACGTAACACTAAATCATAGGACTATGAGTGTCATCCAGACACTTCTTGAACTCTTACAGGCTTGGTGCTGTAACCACTTCCCTGCAGAGCCCCTTCCAGTGTTTGACCACTATCTTAGTGAAGGACCTTTTCCTGATGTCCAAACTGAACTTCCTCTGACAGAGCTTTATTCCATTTGCTCGTGTCCTATTTCTTGCATTGCTTCTGTCCATAGAGACAGAGGGGTGTTTTCAGCCCAAGGGACCAGGCAGTGCCCTCCCACACCTTCTCCAGCAGAAATGTCTGCTCCAGGGAAGTGGCCGCACACAGGCAGCTGCTCCATGGATATGCAGTCGATGGACAAACCGCACTAACATGGACATGCCTGGAGGACACACCAGTCCTGCCAAGCAGGCTGGAGGGGCATCCAGCCTCATCCCTGGGCACTGGTATATCTCCTGTGCCACCTGCCCATGTCCTCTGGGTCGTCCCTCCTGTCCCAGATTGTTGGCACTGATGGAAGCTGCCAGGGCTTCTCCAGCCATTGCTGTTTCTTATCAAAGAGGCTGACCACCCGCCTTCAGAGATGAGAGCAGAACACGTTACTCTTTCCCAGGAACTTTTCTGCTTGTCTTCTTATAATTCCATCCCATCCTTTCTGGCTCTGCAGGTCCCATTTCTGCTCAGGGTTTATGTCTGTTTCCTTCACCTCTGTTCAATGGCAGTCCAAGCAAAAGACTAAAGAGCCAAAGAAATTGTATTGACAGTCCAGGAGAGCTAGGAAATGTTAACCTCCTGCCCAAGCCATGCCATGGATCTGGGCTGGGACTGGGGTCTTTGAACTGATCCCGGATTTGAGGCTTTAATGCCCCATCCTTGTACGAGCCTTGAACTGAGCAGAGGGTCAGATTTGTTAAGGCAGATTTGTAAAGGCTGCTTGCTTACTTCTTTTTTTTCCTGGAAATCTCCCAGCCAGCTGCTGCCTTGTCTTGTTTGGCTAACGAGGTCTGATAGGATCCCAGCCCGGCATAGTACAACTGCAGGCCAAAACAACTGGTGTCATCTGCTTCTCACTCATAGGAATGAGCCCTGTGAGGACACGATGGTGACAGGTCTTCAAGGCTCTTCTTTGGGACCCTCCTGTCCACAGCACCCTCTCTGCAGAGAGGATGTTGCCAATACATATAAGAAAAAGCACAAAATAACCCTGCATTCGCTTTGGTAGACATTATCATGTAAAGCAGCTACTTAACACCTGAGGTCTCTGTGCTCTCCTTTTGGCTCAGAGTCTCAGGATGTGCAAGCAAGAAGATATAACCAAAACCTCCTCCTGATGGAACAGCTCTGCTGGACTCAGGGACAGGGGACCCGTGGCAGGAGTGCAAGGCCCCCATCTCTAGCCCCACTTTGCCATGACCAGCACAGTGGTGTCATCCCCTTTTGTGATTTGGTCTCTTTCTCTGCCATTTTCCATAACTCGCTTTCCTACAGCAGCTGAGGCTTTGGAGCCTTGCTTTTTGTATGTACCAACACAACCCCCTTGGGTCTTAAATCCTACCTAAGGCCTAAGTCTTTAAAAACATGCATCAATATATTTTTATATCAATATCATATCAATATAAATATATATCAATATATCCAAAATCTATTGGAATTGGAAAAGGCTCTGGTGTTGGACTACAGAGATATTAGAGGGTCAAATAATAATAACATTGTTAATAATATTAATAATAATACTTAAAAAAAACCTCAAATGAACCAGTTTAGGGTAATGATTGTTCCTTGGGTGGGCACTGCAGGCTGGGCCCCATGCGTCCTCCTGTCCTGCCCCATCCCAGTGTCTGCCGGTGGCCACGGGCACTACCCACTTTTGGAACCAAGGAGTCAATTGTGAGCCAAAAAGGGCAGAGCATGGCATAAAAAAGAGGGTGTGATTTGGCCCTGCAGATGTATTTTTAGACTCTCTATTTCGGACTACTCATCTCTAGCATAACATTTGCTGGATCATTTTATTGCCGTGATTGTTTACTGGACACTGACACTGCAGGGATTCGATAATAGTATTTTTTCTGTGTATCCACAGATGATACACGTTACTTGGAAGGCAGTGGGGATGGGCAAAAAAAAAGCTGTATTTAAAGGGAAATACATGGCAAAGGGAATACACTTTTAAATCAATCATTTCCTTGCTACTTGTAGGATTGTCTGCTCTGTAAAAGACAAAAGAAGCAAGCTCTAGGCTAATGTTTGCTATTCAGAGATTACCTTGAATTTGACCCTTCTGCTCAATTTACTCTGTATAAGGTGCTGAAATGGTCATGTCCAAATGCTGCCAAATCAATTAATCCGGGCTTTGCCGTTGCAGCTCTGTCCAGGGACTCCATGGTTTCTGCACTGTCAGTTTCTGTCAGAGCCTTATCTGCAGGGCACATCAAACAAAGAGGAGAGTGAGGCTTTTTTAAATGGTAAAATTGTGGTTTATTTCAGCAAAAAAAAAGGAGGGAGAGAGGCAGAGAGGACAGACGGTTTCCATGAGAGGAGAATCAATCCAGGCAGAATTTTCAGCAAGGCACATTTAGACTCGGCGCATAATGGAGATTACATTGATTTTCCTCCATTTACTGTAAGGTAACTGTGAGTGAAACTGTAATAGGAAACTTCGAAATGCTCTTCACATAAGCTATATTTAGGCAGACACACTGACATGATACCACTGAATAAAATAAACATGCAGGAGACAACCCGTCCTGAGGGACTCTCAGCTCCATCCACATGACATGCAGCAAAGGGAGTGTGTTATTCCGAAGCCACCTCTGCAATCTTGACTGTAGAAACCTATGGAAAGCCAGCAGGCAGAAACCTGGATAAACTGGGGGCATCTCACTTAAATGCAAGGGTTTTGCCCTTCCCTGCTAAAATAAAACCCCCTGCTAGTTGGCTGGAGTAGCGCTCCTCAGGCTGCTGTTCCCTTTTATATAACAGGTTAATTTATGGCTTGTTGTCAACAGAAAGAGCAACCTTTATTTTTTATTTTTTTCTTTTTGCAGTGCAGGCTGGAAGAGATGAATTTTCTCAGAAGTCAGGGTCATTTCTGGAGTTGAGGCAGCTGCTTCTTTAAAGCCTCTGGCATCGCCTCTCCCACATGAAATCAAGCTGTGCAGCAGGTCCAGCCACCCAGCCTCGGTGATGCCACCAGATGCCACCAGGGCCTGGAT
The DNA here is from genome assembly GCA_004320125.1 of Scolopax mira. Taxonomy (NCBI): domain Eukaryota; kingdom Metazoa; phylum Chordata; class Aves; order Charadriiformes; family Scolopacidae; genus Scolopax; species Scolopax mira. The sequence continues at coordinate 24,256 of BJBW01005830.1, forward strand.
TTCCACGGGGAACTCAAAGCTTGATCCAGCTGCCTGGGCTGAATTTCCTATTGCTCCTGGACACTTTTCCCCCAAATGATAGCTCTCCAGATCCCTGGGGAAGAGAGCATCCCTGTGCCCTGGGGCTCTGCTGGTTTTCAAGTCCTGCTAGGGTCTTTCCAGAGCAGCCGTGGACACCTCACGTGATACACGCTATGTAAATATTTAGTATTTGAGCCAACTAATGCTTGCCGGAGTGGCACAAGTGAATATCAGATCTGCAAACACTACGTCCAGGAATGCAGCAGAGAACACTGTTTATTTTTGTGAGCTAAGTGCACACCTTCTCCCCTTGGCTGCAAAGGCTGCTCTCTGATGGGAGGGGAAAGCCCAAAAGCACCATCCCAAATCTCAGCTTATTATTCATCCTTGCACAGCACCCACATTGAAGTTAGCCTTGCCAGGCGTTAAGGAGGAGATGTGAAATGACCTTCCCACTGGACTGGAAGACCTCAAGGTGCCACCACCAGGCAGGTAGCAGTGAAACTCTCTGCCCAGGCCCTGAAGAAATGGGTGCCAAGGCCAAATGCCCTCAGAGATGAGAAAGCAAAGTCAGGGGTGCTGGCAGTGTCTGCAAAGGGGGAACAGGGAGCTACACCAGCTGGTCTTCTTGAGGATCCCTCCCGAGCAGTTGGGGAATAAAGATAATCCACACAGGCAGAGGGTATATTTCAGCCCAAGAAGGTGACCCATGTAATCTACTCTCCGTTATCAAGCAAGCCCGCTGTTTTCCATCTTCTGTTTTATACCAAGTGCCAAAATGATGGATTCATTTGTGGGAATCAGATGTGTGAAATCAAACCTTTGTTTTTGCATACCTGGGGTTAAGTCACTTCTCCGAGCATTAAAGCAGGTTTTATTTATCTGCCCACCCAAAAATAAACTCATGACTCCTGAGCCAGAGTGATTGCCAGGTTTGGGGGAGTGGGGAGGGGCTGCACAAGCAATGCCTTGCTCTATTGTATGTCTACACTTAACATTTGGTTACATTAATCACACAAAAAAGATCACTAGGCCATTTCTTCAGCCAGGCAGAGGCAAAACCTCCTTACTCTGTGGTTTCAGACTCCAGAACACGCTCAGTGTTAGTTAAGATAAATATGTTGTATAGACATTTCTAACACTTGCAATGGCTCAAAATCCATCGGTTTCCAGGACAAGTTACAGACAAGTGTCTGCCAGGCATCTCCAAGGCTTTTATCCTGAGCACACTCCATCTTTCAGATGTCCACCGCAGTCAATCAGCACAAGACATCTTCTGTAAAAAGCTGCCACATGACAATTAGCCGTGTTTGCTGGTGCCACTCATCTTCATTATATTTAGCAACACGAGCACCAGGTGGGTCAGCGAGGGCTGACCCGCTGCACGGGAGAATGTGGATGATCTCACTGCCCTGCAGCCCGATGGTGCGGGAAGGGGGGGAGGAGGAGGCATCAGCGGAGGCCAAGGTGAACAAGGGATAGATGTAATCTTTCAGTTATTTGGATGTCTTTTTCATACTTTGGTACAGGTCACAGGGAGGCCACTGGCCAAGGTGAAGAGACATCTCTTGCCACCTCTCTGGGGGATGTTTCTCTGCAACATCAGCAGCTTGAGCCAAATGGTACCTACTCATGAGGAGCCCACAGGCAGCAGCTGGATATCTTTGAACAGGAGAAAGAGCGTGGTCCAGCAGTTGGGCTTCCAAGAGATGATGTGATGGGCCACAACATTAGGTGAGGGGAATTGAAGCCTGGGCAAGGGTGAAACGTGCATGAAGAGTTGCGGACACAAGACAAGCCGTCGAGTGCCATCTGCTGCTATCTGGAGATCATGTTAGCTCTGCGAAGGGCACGACACTTAGGGGTCTGCCTAATATGGAAGGAAAAGCAGGAATGAGCTCAGTGGTTCTGCATCTGCTCTCTTGGGCTAAGGATGAGCGAAGAAGGGGGTCTGGAAATTGTACAGATCCACTGCCTAGCTCAGCATAGCCCCAATGCAGAGCACAGCCCTGCGCCGGGGAGGAAAGTCTCTCCCAGTGATGTTTTCCTTCTCACCAAATGTTAATAAAGTGGTGTGAGGTCCTTGCAGACAGGCAACCGCAGTCCTTTCTCCTCCCACTGTAGAGCTCTCGGAGGTGATGTTTTCTTGCTACTGCAGGGACAGCTGGTTTTTCATGGTCCTTGCTGCCACTGTGTAGGGCCTCCAGCAATGGAGCAGGCAGAGCAAGGCTGGCAAAGTGGTCGCAGGTGCAAAAGAGTAGCTGGAGCTCCCAAAATAGTTGGGTTGCTCCATTGTGGTCCCAGCAGGGCCAAAGCCAGCATCCATGCAGAGGAGCTGGGAAACCATTGGCTCTTTGCATGACCCTTTCTTCTCCTCTCTGGATGGATGGAGCTGCCACACCAGGATGTCACTTGTGGGACACCAAGGGAACTTCACAGTAGACAGAGCGTATGACATACAGTTGCCTGACCTCCTCTGCCATAGCCCGCAGCACCCCAAATCATGCCTTAATCATGGCAGGGCTTTGCCAGAAGACATTAGATACAACCTGCCATCACACCACAGCCGAAATCCTCTTGCCGGTGCCTAACTCAAGTAGATGCAGCTCCTTGACATCCTTGAACTCAAGGAAATGCAGCTCCTTGACTTCCTCCATGACATATCCCGAAATGCAAAGTGAGGTCCAGCTCTGGTATCCATGCCTCATCTCAGGCACGGGGGCTGCGGCTGCCAAATTACTTTACTCTCAGGCAGTGCAAGACCTGCAATTTTCGAACAAATGTTCCAGTGATTATTTCATTACAGCATCGCATGAGCTCGGCTCCTCCTGTCATTCCCTTAAGAAAGACTGACTCGGTTGGGAAGGCAGGTTCATTTGTCAGTGGTGTAACAGCTGCAGTTAAATCCAGTTCTTATCCCAGCCCCGCAGCTGACCAACTTGCTCACAGCCCTACCCCACTGCGATACCATAAACCGCCCCATGCAGCACTCGGCACTGGAAATGGTGATTTCTTTAGAAGTATGGATGTATCACATACATTTTGAGACAGTTTCAGGGTGGAAAATGCTTTGCTTTCTGATGCCAGGCTCCCCTGGTGCACTGCAAAATTCTTCCTTCCTCATCAAAGCAAACAGTAAAATGGTTCTCACCTAGATGGGTCTTTGAATGATGTGAACTACATCATGTTGTCATTTCCCCGACCCTGCCAGCAGCTGGAACAGTGTGGGCAGAATCTGTCCCCAATGCTGGGGGACAGGGGATGCCGGGGGGGCAGCAGTGGGGCTTGGTACGGAGGCAGGGGTGGAGAAACCGGTACACGCCATCTTCTGCCAGCAGCACCTGCTCACGTGTGAGTCAACTGCTGAGCAGGAGGCTCTTGAGAGAACATAAGAAGGAAAGCAGATGTTTAAGAAATTAGTCAGAAACATAATGGCTTAATCAAGAGCCTGTTGGAGGCAACTGGGCTCCATTTCACCACAGGCTACTCCAGCCACCTGGGCCAAGATGTGGGGGTGGGGGTCTCATTCAAGAGCCTGGCTGGCTCTCAGCGTCCCTGCGTGTCTCCGTGTTTCTTCCCTCACCAGTGGCAGGGAAACCCTCCTGGCCATGCACCCACCCACACTTCCTTGAGCCAGCCCAGGAAACGGATCCAGATGGAAAATAACACAGGGAAGGAGAAAAAGAATAATTTTTTTTTCCCCACAGCTAAGTCTGATCTCTGGCAGTGTCCCCATCAGACCCTGGTATCCTCCACAAGCACAGCCAAGAGGAATGAGCTGGGCAGGAGCAAGTGGCTCCTTGGCAGGTAGGGGTGTAAAGAGTTGGTTTGGCTGAAATTCAGCATGTCTGAAGCTCATGAGCCTGGAGATGAGCATGGGCTGGAGCATCCAGGTGGGGTGTCACACCACCCTGTATGATGCTGGTACCTGGAGCACTGTGCCAAGCTCTGCAAGTATCACCTTCAGGCCTTCAAAGTCTCCAAAATAGATGATGCAGTGGTGGCCTCCCCTGCCTCACAATGTCTGATGGTCCTTTAGCTGTTGCTGTTTATCGTAACAACAGTCCATATATGTGTTTACAATGACAACCTGTATATTACTAGGGTTCAAAACAAGGGAACAGAGGGGCGAGATGCTGAAAAGCATTTGTATGTTTATGTTGTTCACACTTGGCAACCAATTAGGTCTTCAGTGCAAAATGGACACTGAAGGTAAACCAGGTGCATATCCCAAATGGGAAAATAAGGATTATTGCATGAAGAAAGAAAATTCATACTGAATCATCTGAACCTAAAAATTCAGAGGCTGAAACTACTTTGTATTAATAGCCACCTATTTAATTTCAAGCATTGATTTGAATACACCTTACTAATAGAAAGGAACAGAGGGCACACTGCTATTAGTGAATTTAGGTGAAAGATTACTGCTGAAACAGTTTTGAGAGCAGAAACTGTAATTTTCACATATAAAAGCTTTTATTCCATAAAAGAAACCCAGATTTTCTTGAAGAAAGCCAAAAATGCTTCAGTGCAGCTAAAACTTCATTTTGTCAAAAAAATCCCAGTTGGAAAAGGGGAGGAAGAGATAAGAAGAGGATTTTCCTAGTCCACTCTAGCTATTAGCTACTTGTTCCTTGGTATCTTGATTTCATCACTTCTAATAAAAAGTTAAGCTACAGGACAGGCAAGAGCCCCTGCATGATGAAGTTACTTTTTTCTGTCTTTACAAAATGCCTCAATAAATGGTTGGCCTAATGCAACAAGCTCTGATAAGAGATATTGCCAATAAATTCCCAGCTTCATTAGTATGCAAACAAAAAAGAAAAAAAAATTAGTAACAATTTATAAGAGCATTCAGGATGGAAAAGGCAATTGCTATAAACAAAGCAAGATGTTTGAATTAGATCTTTTTTTTTGTTAGCCCACCTACTTCAAAATGGCTCAGGAACTGAAGACAGAATCTGGGCTTTTTGGTGTATATCTACAATTTGCATATCAGGTCTATGAAAACGTGCTATCAAACTTAAACTGTTGTTTCTCATCTGTTCCCTAAAGGCAAACCCTTCACACAAAGAAGTGAGACTATGTGGCCACGTTTTCCTTACAGTAAAACAAATGAGAGCGAGGAACCAGCAAAACCCACTCCTTCTGTTTAAAATTATAGATGTAAGCAAAGAGCCCAGGGAGCAGCCCATATTAGGCAACATGCACTCTTTTCTTGTAAAAAGTTTGAAGAATTGAAGACCTGCTGTCCCTACTTACACTCGTCAGCGCCCTTGTGTACTGCAAATGAAAACAGGAGAAGATGTGAGCATGCCAGAGCAAAAGGAGGGGCTCTAAAGCACCCCTTATTGTAGGGAATGAGGGGTGGAGGAGGTGATGAGGGAAATCATGGGGTCACCTCTGCTTTGGCTTGGTCCCCACAGCTGGGGGACCTGGGAGCTGGGGTTGGCATCCCCCCAGTGCCTGCTCTGCAACCAAGAAGCAGACCTTTTGGCTGGGCTCCCCAGGAGAAGGGACAGCCACAGGGAGAGCCGCATCCCAAGGGCTTGTCCAGGTTGCCTGCCTCTATGCTTCAGGTAGTGGTGATGGGCCGTGCTTCAGCCCCACAGCCGGTGGCACTTTGCTTGGCAGCCCAGCTGAAGAGCACCTTGTGCTCCCTAAGTGCCATCAGAGAGACCATGAGCATCCAAGGCACAAAGCTCTGCCTGCGACGGCAAAACCAAAGCTCCTTTTAGCCCCAAGAGCCTCACCATATGTGACAGTGCCGGGTAACCTGGAGAGGACACGGCCTCCTGTAATCAAACCTGTATGCAGCAGGAGGTAATGCTATACCTGGGTCAGGATCCCAGGTATGATTTCTGCCAGCTCGGCAGCTGAAAATGTGCTTTCTGGTATCTGGTCTCTCTCAAGCTTCAGGGTTCAGATTGGTTTATGAACCTGCTTATATTAAGAGCAAACAATTTATCATGGCAGATTTTCCGTGGAGTTGCCTCGCTATTGTTCCTCTGGTTTCATAGCTACCTGCTCCTGACCACGACCCACGGCTTTCGGGAGTGGTGCAGTGACTCCATGGGCACCTCTCCCTCCTCCTGCCTCCAAGCCATAACCCAAATCTGGCAACTTTAACCTTTCTTTTTACTTTTTCCTGTAATTATTCCTGCAAGGTGTCCTTGATCACAAACATTGCTTAAAGGGTTGCTGGTGCATAAAGTGAGTGAGCCTGGTACACTCTCTATCCTTTACACACAGTTTTTCACAGTTTTACATGCCATGGTTTTTGGGTTGGTTATGCCACAATCAATAAGGTGTGTTTTTTTCCATATAGACTCCACATACCATACAGTATGTTTAAAATTGCTGCATCAACAAATCAAAGTAAACAACCTTCCTCTCTCCTGTGAGATGATGAAAAACATAAATTATGTAGTCTTTAAACAAATGGTAAAGAATTTCCTTATTAGGCTTCAGGGTCCTGTGTGTGTATATGCCCCTTGTAAAATCCTTGTCATTCCTGGGTCTGTAGGTCTGTATAATGTTCTTCACAGATTCAGTTGAGTGGTCAGCATACCGTGCCTGGGCTAGGGGATTTGACATATACATACAATCACACGCAGATAGATAAAATTATAAACCACAGTGAAAAAGTTAAATTTTTTGTTGATTCTTTTTACAGAAATTTTCTTGAGGTTGGAAGCCTGCCTTGCTTTTGTTAGGTTGCCTCTTCCATTTCCCTTCTGTTGTATTTTGTCCATTTCTTGGCTTGTACAGAAATGTCTCCTATGTTCAACCTCTTGTTTTACCAGGTAAGAAAGATGCAGGCTGGGGACACGACCTTGTCCTTCCTAGCCAGGCATGCTCTGGTCCACCTCCATGTCTCCCAAATGAAGGATCCAGTCACAACCTCACTGCTCTTCCCTGCCCATCACCTTCTCCTGGGCCACAGTGACCAAGGTACCTGGTAAACTAGTGAAGACCTTGGTTCGAAAGTGAAAAAAGGCACTAAAATCACTGAAGAAAAAAAATCTATCTGCAGCTTTGTTCAGTTTCACCATGGCAAGCTGGGCTGTAGCAGACACACACGAGAGTGTGACCAGCAGGTCAAGAGAGGTCATCCTACCCCTCTGCTCTGCCCTGGGGAGGCCCCATCTGGAGAACTGGGTCCAGACTGGGTCCAGTTATGGGCTCCCCAGTTCAAGAAGGACAGGGAACTGCTGGAGAGGGGTCAGCAGAGGGCTACAGAGATGATGAAGGGCCTGGAGCATGTCCCTTATGAGGAGAGGCTGAAGGATTTGGGTCTTTTAGTCTAGAGTAGAGAAGACTGAAGGGGGATCTAATCAATGCTTATAAATATGTCAAAGGAGTGTGTCACGAGGATTGATCCGGACTTTTTTCAGTGGTGCCCAGAGATAGGACAAGAGGAAATGGGCACAAACTTGAATCTAAGAAGTTCCACCTAAACACGAGGAGGACCTTTGAGGCACTTTGAGGGTGGCAGAGCCCTGGGAGAGGCTACCCAGGGAGGTGGTGGAGTCTCCTTCTCTGGAGACATTCCAAACCCACCTGGACCCATTCCTGTGCAACCTGCTCTGGGTGGACCTGCTTTGGTAGAGGGTTGGACTAGATGATCTCCAGAGGTCCTTTCCAACCCCATGTGATTCTGTGAGACATCTGGGCAAGCTTCCTGAGGTAAGCTGGGTGGGCCATGAGATGCTGTGCTTGCTTGTTGCCCCACATTGGCAGTGCTGCCTGCGGGCAGGGGACCAGGGCTGCTCACCATAGCCTTGCAGGAAAGGGCTCCTTTGAAAGAGGAAATTGCTGTGACTATCACCCACCTGAGAGCAGCCATGAGTGTGAGAGTCACAGCGCCAGCAATCCCTGCAAAATAATTTTGCTTAAACAAACAGCATCTAGCTCATTGTACTTCTTATGGGAAAGATCTCGAATACTGAGGTTATCAGAGAGATATGTCTTATCTAAGGCAAGTGGCAATTTTTAGGGGGGTCATCACTGTTGACTGATTAGACACAATCCTGATGGGATGTCTGGCATGTACTTATCTATAAAAATGCCTCACCACTTTTTCTGGGTAGCCTTTGAGAGCAAAACCCTGTCCTGGTCTATTGCCCAACTGCTATTTTCCATGCAATCCTCTGTTATCTCAAAGCAATTGTACAACAAAGGAAAAGAACCACCAAGATCTTTGTAAAATGGGGTGCTGAACCACAGCTAGGCCTCCAAAGACTATGGCAATAGGCGTTAAGAAGTGTGCGTGACCAAACACTTGATATCTCACCATCCTGGCAATTCTTCATCTCCTTTCTACGCTAGTTTTTCACCCCACCATGTTCCTGTGTCTAATTTGAGATGTAATTCACATCTCAAAGCCAGCAAGCTCTTCAAGTTGCTTAAACTGAGTTAATGGACATCTATCCTGGGGTCAAGCCATAAAACTGCAGTCCCTGAGGACGAATTTTCTTTACCCTCTTATTTCTCATGGACAGGGAAGGAACTGTTCATATATAAATAGCACTGGAAAAACAAGCACTGCACAGGTAAAATAGCGGGATTAAGGATGTCTTTAACTACATCATTTTCTTGCCGCCTTGCTAACTGCTCTTTGAAGTAGCTGGGTTTTCCAGCACTGGGGAGTCCACCAGCATGACTCCCTGAGAGACTTGGGGAAAGTCTTTTTGAAAGCTGGAAAAAGAAAAAAAAATAATAGAATATTAAGGTCAAAATTGCCATCTTTCCAATCTCTAGTAGTACTCAGCTTGAGATTTTTCTGAATGCTCCATGTCTTACAGCATCAAGCAGACCACTTGATGTGGCTTGAACACAAAAACATTGCACTGGCTGTGAGCACTCAGACATCTGGAAATCTGAAAATGAGTATTATTCCAGTGCTTGTCTCCTTACATCCCTACTGAAGCAAAGGCAAGTCAACGGATCTCTCCTATTGCTCTTCTTTCCCCCACTGTACATGTACATGCTCAGCAGATCTGTGAAGGGACAGGAGAGACCAAAGAGCAAATAATAAAATTATCATTGATGTCCAGGAACTTCACCTTGGCTCTCCACCGCATGTGGAAGGCACACAGGTGCTATAAAGCGTGGTGGCAACACATCACAGTAAAATAAATGAGTATCTCATGCTGGGCACATAGAAAATGTGTAATATGCTAAAAAAATACATGCAAGTAGTTTGCCCCATACTTTGTGCAACTTGCATGATGGGAGGTACAGGAGAAGAAAGTTTCTCCAGCCTGGCGTTCAAACACCCTCCTCAGACCACCTCTTCTCCCTCATCTAACTCACCATCTGCTTTCATCATCAGACTCTGAAAAAATCCCCTCATAGCCCTGTGTGCTCCCTGTGACCCCCCCAGTCCCTCCTCGAGGACCAAGACTGAGAGGCTGGAGGGAGGTGTCACGTAGCATTGCAGACAAGAGTTACCCACCTTGTTTTATAATTAACCAAGCCTCCATCTGGATGGATTCACCTCGTGTCTAGGAGAAAAAGAGAAGGAAATCTCCTCTGTCAGTGCCACCAGGCAGGGTTTGCCCCCTTGTGTCCCACTTGGCTGCCCAGCCCCAGGGATAGGGAGAAACCAGGCAGCACAAGGGACATGGACACCAGGTTGTCGACCATGGCATAGGGATACTGGCTGTGTGGGAGATATTCCAGCTGTATGCCAAATAAGGCCTTAATTTTTTTCAATTAAATGGGCATTTTCTAAGGTGATGAGTAATCTGAAGGTGATTTTTGGCTTTGGTGTCTTAACACACACTGCAGTTGGCTTCTTTAAATCACTGCTTTTTAAAACTCCTGAGGTAAGACCATCCACAGTTTCTTCTCTACTTTCAGCACCAGCAGTCTTTCATGATGCCACATTATTTTTATCTGATTACTCCTAATTTTACATGTACCTCATGGTGAGAATCCCCTGGAGTTACACCCCTGCATCCTCACCTGTGGCTTTCAAGCGGAAAGGCTCATGATCTAGAAAAGTGGGTAAAGACTTATTGTGGGAGAAAAAAAAAAAAAAAAAAGCACTCATGCAATGAAAGCTAGAGATAAGCATTTAAAAATCTTAAATACCTACCATTTTACTTGAGTTGAGACTTTTCTGCTGGGGGAAATCTAAGCAGCTTAACATAACATTAGGGACCTGATTTACCTCACTGGAAAAAAAAAAAAATTAGAAAAAATCCATTCTATTCAGAGGAACTAAACCATTTTTAAAAGGATTGGAGGTCACTAGTAGGCGCATGAAATCTAGGCAAATTTACATGATGTAGGAGTCCCCGGCTTTTCAGCCACAGTGTAGTTTTTAAGTGAACGATCAGCAGTTCACTCTGTCAGTGTTGGCACACAGTCCAAGGCAGCAGATGACTGGCTAACACATTTCAAACGATCGCTGCGAATCAGGTTGAGCTCACGCTTTCATTGAGGGCTGCTTGCCATGACCTCCTGTGCAGAGTTTTTGGGAGACTGCAGACTGAAATCCTCTCCCCCTACAGATCGATGGACATAGAGAGATGGGAGGAGGAGGTCAGTGACCTGCACACCTGGGCCCAGCAGGACCAGGTGCAGAAAGCAGGCCCTGTGAGGACCAGCAGAGCTTCAAAGCCCCACTGCAGCATCTCCTACCCAGGGTGGAATCACAGAATCACATGGGGTGGGAAGGGACCTCTGGAGATCATCTAGTCCAACCCCGCTGCCAAAGCAGGGCCACCTAGAAGGAACTTGCCCAGGTGAGTTTGAATGTCTCCAGAGAAGGAGACTCCACCACCTCCCTGGGCAGCTTCTGCCAGGGCTCTGTCACCCTCAAAGTCAAGAAGTTCCTCCTCAGGTTTAGGTGGAACTTCTTACATTCAAGTTGGTGCCCACTTCCTCTTGTCCTATCCCTGGGCACCACTGAGAATAGACTGGCCCCATCCTCTTGAAACCCACCCTGTAATTATTTATAAGCATTGATCAGATCATCAGGAAACCCCTGCCCATCTCTGCACTCCCTGCAGGAGCAGGACAGCTGGTGCTTGGGTACACAACCACTGTTTACATCTCCACTTCCTCACTCTAAATGTCAGGAAGGTTACGGGGTATAATTTGTGTTCGTGCACCAGCGTTCCTGAGGTAACATCTCACATTTCCTGCCCTCGGTTTTGCCCGTGCGTGCACTGATTGTGTGGACACTGCCTTATCTTTATCCCTGCTAAGCTTTTTTATCTGGACTCTGCTGTTTATTGCTTAACACATCCCCATATAGTAATTTGCCAACTGAGCATATGCCTTGTGAAAGGAAGGAAAAAAGTGGAAGGGCACTTACTCTAGATTTAAAGATTTACTACAGTAAGCAACAGTTTGTGCCAAACACTGTACTGCCAAAGCATTGAATAGGATTTCAAAACATATCAAAATCAAAAATCAGGGATTTTAGGCTGCTTTTTCTGCTCTTTCCCTATCCCCAATTACTGGCTCAAAATAGAGGTTTTCAGTGTGCAGATCCATACCAGCACTACTTTTCTACATGGCTAAAATAAAGACCCCGAGCACAAGCACACAGGTCTCCCTCAGAGAAAAGAATTAGCAGCTCTGTGGCTCCAAGCAGCTCCCAGCAGAGGTGGTGGCCAGACAAAGCGCTCTCCTGAATGAATGCTCAGGGAGGAGGAGCAGCGCCCGTGACCCAGCAATTTGCCACGGAGAAGAACTGCTAATGGCAGTTCCTATCTCTTGGCAAAAGCTGCTGGGGATCACAATTTCCATTTCTACCCATTCCCACCTCCCATTCGACCAATTTGCCTCTGGCAGCAAAACAGAAGAATAAAATATTTGCAGCACTGGTACACATGGTCACCTCAGTGGCCAGCAAACCCAACTTTGCAATGCAAGTCATTTAGAAACTCATTGACATGATTTAGAGACATTCTGGTGTTTTCTTTGGTTTTTCTTCACTCCTTCTTCTTCATCCCTCTGGGTTTTTCAGGTTTTTGGGTTTTTTTGGTTTTTTTTTTGCCACCAGGACTGCTGACTTCATTTCTGACTTCCAACATGGACAGAGGCCCCCTCTGTGACCAGCTCTGCCTGGTGTGTGGCTCAGCCTGAGCTGATACCTGCACAGCTCCTGGAGAAACAGGACCGATGGTCAGGTCACAGTGCACCTTTCACGAGTGTGGGAGGATTTGGAAGTTCTTTGCTGTGAGGGTGGTGAGGCACTGGAACAGGTTGCCCAGAGAAGCTGTGGTTGCCCCATCCCTCGAGGGGTTCAAGGCCAGGCTGGATGGGGCTTTGAGCAACCATGGCAGGGGGGTTGGAACTCAATGATCTTTAAGGTCCCTTCCAATTCTAACTATTCCATGATTCTATGATTCTATGAAATGTTGCTGCATCCAGCATCTGGGTGCAGGAACAGGATTTACAGTCCCAAAGTAGACACCTGACCTCTCCAAAGTGCTTTCTGACCCATCCCAGTTTGCAGACTCTGTGTTCCTGGAGGGAAACTGGGGGCCTGCTGGACAGAGGGTTGCCAACACAAAATCACCTACGCTTCAGATCCACACCCGTGGGTGGGGAAGTCATTTGTGCCAGCTCAACAGACAGATTGGGATGCTGAGAGAGTGGGAGTATCAGGGAAGCCTCTGGGGTCATGAGGACTCCTTATAGTTACACTGCCCTGGGAGAGCCCCAGCTGTGGATCCAGTCATGTTTACTCCCCAAAAGCTAGGTGCATTAGATGGCTCTCCTGGAGCAACAGCACTGCTCCTTGCTTTCCTTCTCCCAGATGGAGGACAGGCAGCCAGGGATGGGGTCCTCTGAGGAGAGCCAGGCTGCTGAGTTGGGGCTTGGAGTCCTTCAAAGGGCAGCCCTGTTTGGATGTAGGACCTTCATTCAGTCCGCGGCGTTTGCAAACCTGGACTTCAGCGGGGCTCAAAAATCCCAGAGTAAAGACATCTTGTGATCTAAATAGGGCATGTCTTGAACGTTCATTCAGGAAAGAGTTCAGCTCTTAATCCATCCTTCTTGAGCCTGAAGGGAAGGATCTGTCCCCTCTGTTTTCCTCCTATTGTATAGCACCGTCTGAAAAATCATTAGACCCTGAGTGATGTTTAGGTATAATGGTGCTGGGCACATCACAAACTCCTTGGAAAACATAAATTTGCTTTCAGTCTTGTAAGTTAATTGGGGATTTAATTTCTTTAAAGCCTGAAGCCCCACCTCTGCAGTGTCTGGGTTGGTTTGAATAGGACTCGGTGGCCAAGTGTTCAACCTGGGCTTTGAATAGGATCCCACAAAGCATTTGCTTCCTTCAGACCCCGAATGTGATGGTGAGTGCCCAGTGAGTGAGTCAGTGAGGTTCTGTGAATCTGTTTATCAGACAGCAACAATCATTTGTGGAAATGTCTTTCGTAGCAACAGAAGAGTCTATTTGATGGTAGTGCTCACTAATGTAAATGAGGATCAATTAATGCTTTCCTGCAGTGATGTTGGCACTGATAATGCCTTATTCATGTAATTTAATTTCTATTGACAGGCTGCTAATGGAAAAGGATAGCAATGGGTGTCTCTTCCATCAGGCACGCTTTGCCACAAAAATAATTCTCTGAACTGGCAGTTGGGCTCATTTGTTGCTGGAAACATGAGGCAGTGAAAGAGGACAAGTCAGAAATTGTCCAATTTCTCCTGGAAACTCCTGGAAACAAAGGGAGTTATTGTCCAATTCATAGCAGTTGTCTCCCAGGTATTTGAACCAGGATAAATCTGGGAGTTCAGGTCTGGTTTGGGCTGAGCTGCCCCCGAATCCCAGTTTCAATTCTACATGGATGTGCAGCTTCACAGTGGGAAGCGTATTTAATCCTCAGTATCAATACAGACTGGGGGATGAGGTATTAGAAAGCAGACCTAAGGAAAGGGACTTGGGGGTGCTAATGGACAAGAAGCTGGACATGAGCAGGCAGTGGGCACTTGCAGCCCAGAAGGCCAATCCCATCCTGGGATGCATCAAAAGAAGTGTTGCCAGCAGGTCCAGAGAAATGATTCTGCCACTTTTCTCAGCTCTGGTGAGACCTCACCGCAAGCACTGTGTGCAGGTCTGGAGCCCTCAATAGAAGAAGGACATGGACCTGAGGGAGCGGGTCCAGAGGAGGGCCACAAAAATGCTCAGGGGGTTGGAGCCCCTCTGTTCTGAGGACAAGCTGAGGGAGCTGGGGTTGTTCAGCCTGGAGAAGAGGAGGCTCCAGGGAAACCTAAGAGCGGCCTCCCAGTACCTGAGGAGGCTACAGGAAGACTAGGGAGAGCCTGTTTACAAAGGCCTGCAGTGACAGGACGAGGGGCAATGGGTTTAAACTGAAGAAAAACAGATTTAGATTGGAGATTAGGACTAAGTTCTTTCTAATGAGGGTGGTGGAGCACTGGAACAGGTTGCCCAGGGAAGGGGTTGAGACCCCTTCCCTAGAGACATTCAAGGTGAGGCTCGAGGAGGCCCTGGGCAACCTAGTCTAGTTGGGGGTGTCCCTGCTGACTGCGGGAGGGTTGGACTAGATGGCCTTTGGAGGTCCCTTCCGGCCCAGATGATTCTATGATTCTGAAGGGGGCAGGGGGATGTGCAGGCAGCCCCAAAGCTCAAGGTGTTGAGAAGGGACAGGCTCATCTCCTGACCTCCACTTCCCTCGCAGCCCAGCACCACAGCTGGGGGAGGAAGGGTACAGCCAGGAGAGACCAGGGTTAATATGCACAAAGTCAGGACTTTCCCTCCCCATGGGGAAACGCTGTGTACGGATGTAGAGCAGTCCCTGAACGGGTCCCCGGGAAAGCCACCAGTGTTATTCTAAATCGGTAAGCAGAAACAACTGCTGGTGTGTAGGGATGCTTAGAGTTCAGCAAAAGACCAGGTTTGGGACCCCCTTATGAACTGAGAAAAATGGGCCAGTTTCCTTCCAGTTTCCAACTCCACACTGTCCACAACTGCTCTCCTTAATGTTTTGAAGCACAGTTGGGGAACTGCAGTTCATCAGAAATCATGGAAGCAGGAAAGCAGCAAGAAATAATCTGGTGAAAAAAAACCCTATTATCTGTTACCTAGCTAATTCATGTACAAAATGCACATACAAATATGGGGTTTTTTTCTGTTTAATGTAATTAAGTCTAAACATTGCTTACTTCTTAAACAAGGATACACTTTCTAAGTGTCCTTTTCTCCATGGGAACTCAGGGTGAACTTCCAGGAGACCATTATTTTATCCTGTGCTGAGGAAGCCCCACACAAGGATGACTGAAAGGTTCTCTGGGTGACTGGATAACCACCCCATCAGAGCCTTACACATGCAATTGTCCCTCTCCTTGCAGAACTGAATGGCAGAAAACTATCTGTCAACGCCTCTCTACCTTCAAGCACCGCCAAATGTCTGACACACAAGATATTTCAGCTGTTGAAGCTCCTTCACATTGTTGCCCTGAAACAGTCAAGATGACATTTTGGGTCATACACCCACTCATATGACAGCCAGTAGAAAAATACTTTGAAATGTGAAATGTACCTGGTTATAGTAAATGGGAAGGCTGGAACAAGAGTAATTTACCAACCTGACACAGCCAACCTGGCAACAAGGCATCAGCATCACCTCTCTGAGAGGCAGGAGCAGCCAAAGCAAGAGCCCTGTGATCAGGATCTGCCCCATAACTCTGCTTGTCCCCACATGTAAGGGCCTGCAGCTCTCCCTCTAATCTGATCACCTATTTACATGCACACCATTAGTGTTTGCTTAATCTTCATACCTTCACTGAGCTCCATCTTTGTCCTTTCAAAGGGAGAGCAATAACCTCTCTCCTCCAGGTATGCTGCTGCTGCTGATAACCCCCCTCTCTAACCAAACTGGAGGCTCTAATTTGATGCTGCTGCTGGTTACAGCAACAACGAGGAGAGTCCAGCACCTCAGAAAATTAAATCTCTGCCATTTAAAGTCAAGCACTCAGAACCGAAGGACACTGAAGTGATAAGGGGTTGTGATCACAGAATCACAGAATCACACGGGGTTGGAAAGGACCTCTGGAGATCATCTAGTCCAACCCCGCTGCCAAAGCAGGGCCACCTAGAAGGAACTTGCCCAGGCAAGTTTGAATGTCTCCAGATCCAAATCCTTCAGCCTCTCCTCATGAGGGAGATGCTCCAGGCCCCTCATCACCTCTGTAGCCCTCTGCTGTACCCTCTCCAGCAGTTCCCTGTCCTTCTTGAACTGGGGAGCCCAGAACTGGACCCAGTTCTTCAGATGGGGCCCCCCCCAGGGCAGAGCAGAGGGGCAGGATGATGTCCCTCAGCCTGCTGGTCACACTCTTCGTGTGCATCTTCATGATGCACCCCAGGATGCCATTGGCCTTCTTGGAAAGTGATGTCCATTTGAATGACGATGCTACCCCATACATCAAGATGTGGGGCTGGGTGAGATCAGCTAAGCTCAGAGCTGCATCCTGGGTGGTGGCAACAAAGCTGTGGTGGCCCAGCCTGCACAAGCCCTCCTGAGATCCTGGTAGCTGAAATCATTGCTGCTGTAGCATTTCTTTCCCCGCTGCCTTCTGCGGTATCTCCTTGCAGCTGTGAGCAGGGAGGAGCCCAGATATGGGGACCAGACCCCCTGGTTCCCACCATGGGTACATTCAGGTGAGCAGCTAAACCCACAGGAGGGTACCTATGCCTGGCTGGGGTACAGAGGCATTCTCCATCCCTCTTTCCACTGATGTTGGGTCAAAAATAACTGAGACTTCCGTTAGCCAGGAGATGAGGAGTGGAAACAGCTCCCCTTACGCTCAGGTCACCCCTAAGGAAAGAACTCTGCATTTAAAATTAAAGAGATGCTGAAAGAGTTGTGAGAGAAAGGATAAGAGCACCGGGCTTTCCTCTCCCTGCCATTAGAGGAGGCCAGGGTTGTCTGCAGACATAATGACCCTCATCAGACAAGCTTACATGGTTAAAGAAAACAGGCAGGTTTCCAGGTCTAAAAGCCCTTCTTTGGGTTTGAAAGAGAAGCAGCAGTTCCAGCCTAGGGATATCTGAGCACAATTTCTTGAGTTTAATTTTGTTAATTACTTAAGGTAATGGAAAAAAAAGAAGGGTTAGCACCAGTGCAGAAGACAGAGCTATTAGCAAAGTGATAAGGTTAGGGGGAAAAAAAAAAAAAAAAAAAAAAAGCCAGAATTACTGCCTAAGGGAGAGAGGTTAATTCGAGGTAAAACCTGAGGTAAACTGTTAATAAAAGCCTGTGGAGTCCTTGGGATTTTGCAGTCAGCAGAGCTATGGAGTCTGGTTTCCAGGCTCACCTTTGTCACGGAGGTATTTCTCTCCTTTGCCTTCCTTTCCTACAGGCACCTGCCTGCACCAAGTGCTAAGCATCTCATCTGTGAGCCAGCTATAGTGCTCCCCTAAAAGGTGAAGGGAACGGGGCTTGGACCTGCCCTCTCTTACAAGAAATGCTCTAATTAGGTGATGGTATGCAGAGTGACTCCAGCCCACCTCTCTTCCCCTCCTTGCTTAGGGCAGGGAGCTGAACAGCAGCCCCAGCCCCTTTTAATGGGGATGCAGTGTGACCTCTCTTTCCTCTTTCAGCATCTTACAGCCCTGTGCTGCTGCTGCTGCTGCCTGGATCCTGGATCCCTCACTGCCTCCCTGCAGGTGGGTAGGGGCAAGCAGGATTTCCCACCCAGATCACAAGCTTGGAGGGGATGCGTGGGAGAGTGGAGAATGCATTTGGGTGCCAGAGAGAAACTGCAGCTGTCTGTGCCACAGGATGCTTGATGCTCAATCACGCAGTCATGGGATTGTTGGAATTGGAAGTGACCTCTAGAGATCATCCAGTCCCACTCCCCTGCCAAAGCAGGGTTGCCCAGAGCACATCACTCAGGATGGCATCCAGATGGGGCTTGAAGATCTCCAGAGAAGGGGACTCCACACCCTCCCTGGGCAGCCTCTGCCAGGGCTCTGACACCCACCCTCACCCCAAAGAAGTTCTTCCTCAGATTGGAGTGGAACTTCCCACGTTCCAGTTTGTGCCCATTGCCTCTCGTCCGGTCACTGGGAACCACTGAAATGAGTCCAGCTCCATCCTCCCTCAAAGTACCCTTTAGATACTTATAAGCATTAATAAGGTCTCCCCTCAGCCTTCTCCTCTCTAGGTTAAAGAGTCCCAGCTCTCTCAGCCTTTCCTCATCAGGGAGATGCTCTCAAAAGTCCCTTCCAACCATGAAGATTCTGCGATTCTGTATTCTGTGATTCTGAGGAGATGTGACCACTTTCTGCTGGGTGCATTGAGACTGCCAGGCAGCGTCTGATGAGCACGCTAGCCCATCTCCCCGCAATAACACCGTGTCACCCTATCTCCTGCCCAACCAGATCTGCTTCATTTGCAGAACACACTAATTACCTTGTTTCACATGTGAAGGTACCAGCAGCAGTCCGGCACTGCTCGGCGTTTTTGACGCGGGTTGCAGTGTACTCTCGCAGGCCGAAAGAGGTAAACAAACAAACAGTAAGTACCAAATTCTGTCCATAGCTGGTAGTTACTATGGTGAGAATTCCTCGGGGGGTTGCTGCAGTCCTTGGCCACTCCAGGCAGACAAACTTGGGCGTTTCGGATCACGACACCTTGTGTAGGGCTGAAACGCATGGGGTGGGGCAGAGGTTGCTGGAAGGAAGCGGAGGGAGGGGAACCTGCTTTGGAAACCACCAGAAACAAAAAACCTGCTCATCGACGGAAGGATAATTCGGGAATAATCAGAAAACCCAGCTCAGGACTGGGAGCCATGTGGTGCCTGGTATTTTTTTCAGGGCAACCAAGAAGCGCTCAGGGATCCAGAGCGCAAATTCCCTCGGCACGCGAGGAAGACAGCAGGCACTGGGGCTGTCAAACCGTCAACTTTCCCTGGGTTTGACAACAAACTCACCTCTATTCTATGGTTACACTTAAAGAAAATAAGACAAGGGGGAAAAGAAAGCTGTCAGAGGGAGTAGCATCCACAGATGCTTCCTAGAAGCTGAACGCTATTTTGTGATCTGGCACCAACCATTTTCCAGCAGCCTATAAAAGGTAAAGTTGGTACTACAGCCAGCCAGTTGTACTGTACAAATAAGAGCTGTGAATATATTCTGGAAGTAATGTCAAAGAGGACCAGATGGGAAATGAGCAGTGCTCATTCTAATTTAACAAAGGCAGCTAACACAGAATATGCATTAACATGTAGCGTTTTTCCTTTGCCTCCATTCAGAACAGATTCTCGGTATCATTTCCAAGCGAAGGAAATGGAAGGAATACTTACTCCTCGGTGAATTACTTTTCTCTCCTAATTGGAAAAGTTTGGCATCCGAGGCTAGGTGTAATATGCTTTGCCTGGAAATGTATGCAAGGACACAATACACCCACAAAACCCTGCGTTTGGGCGCGCAGCCAGCTTGCTCCGTGTGTTTTGGTCCACACTGGACGGATCTGAGGTTTTCAGAGGCCTCGGCCATGTTGCTGGTCTGGGGAGGGAGATTTCACAGGGCATGGCAGTGAGTGGGGAGCTGTGCCTGCCATACGCTGGGTCTGAGATGGGAGCTGGGGACAGGGGTGGTTCTCCGCAGGCAGGGGTCAGTGCGCACGTTAAAATAAGAGCAATTCCAATTCCCCGCTTCCTCACACACATACCACGGCACAGGCACAACATACCCTTTGGACACGCCCTTTTGAGGGCACACACCAAATTCGGAGGCTACCAAATCCTGGATGTAAAATCTTAAAATCCAAACTCTTATTATTATTTTTTTTTAAGGCTCTGCATCGAGTAGGGTGACCCTGTTTGAGGGGAGGGACCCAAGGGTGCAATAAACTGTGTGATTTCTTCATGGGTTGAGTAGAACTTCTGATCCTGTTTTTAGACAAAACACTATTTACATTCTCCCTCTCTTTTTGTTTTCCTTAAATATTTAGAGGGGATTAACTACAGAAAATGAGCCACATCGTGAACATTTTTTCTGCTGCTTGAACTCTATCTTTTCATTCAAAATTGTTCATTACTGGAACCTCTCTCAACGTCCAATCTCCTTTGTGTAACGTTTCCTTTTTTTGGAGCCCAGAACTGCTGTGGTTCCCCCAAGTCCCCCAACCCGCCAAAGCTTTAAAACATTCTGCTCAGCATTTAAAATACACCGTTAATTTATGATAGCAGTGCAACTTCAAGATGAAGTTCGGTTGATGAACAGGTATCTGCTCCACTCCAGAGCACTCTTCCTTTGTCTGGGAAAAACGCAGACACAAACTATGCCAGGTCCCAGAGCTGTTTCTCTGCCACTCAGCAGAGCTTTCTCATTATTTTTTTTACACAGCCCCTGGGCCAAATCCTTCCCAGTGAAGTGGTCCTTCCTAAACCAAAATCATGGAGGCCGGCCACACAGCCTCTCTTAATAAATGGAGTGAAATCCTGAGAACCAGTTGAGGTCAGACTGCATCACCACCCAAATTTCCATCTGACCTTGAAAAATCTGATCAAATGCACAGCTCTGGCTGCGAGTTGACACTGTACACAAACAAAATGCTTTTTTTTTTTTTTTTTTTGTACCACTGAAGCATCTGGTTTAATGGATCTCTTCGGTTCCCTCAGCTTTTTCTACTCAGAATCATGTTTGGAGCAGCTAAGTGTGGTCTGGACCAGTGTGACCTGGTCAGTGGTCTGCGTCCGCAGGGCAGAAATCCTCTTTTTCTCTCTCTCTCAATGACACTTACAAGACATCCAGCTGCTATGGGAAGAAGCCACTTCCAGAAGTATAAATCTCCAACTTTCTCAGCACGGGCTCTGCCCTCGATCCCAGGGACAGCTGTGCCAGCTTGATCTCCGTGAGGGACATTGGGCCAATTCCCAGCCAAGGTCTGCAGTCAGTGACAGCTCCATCCCAGCAGATTCACCCAAATCCCTGCTCCCTCCATCCACCCCCAGCTCCAGGATAGGTCCCTGCACTGATTCCTATGGGGATGACTGCACTAACACCTATGTGCTGTGCAGTTTTCCCCATGAATAAAACACCATGGAGCCTTGCTGAAAGCAGTGGCAACCTGTTTCGCTCCCTGCTGCATCGCTGCTCCCTGCCCTAAGCAGGCACCAAACTAGTTATCGGCATGACCTGGACCAGGCTGGAGAGCTGGGCAGAGAATCATAGAATCATAGAATCCCATGGGGTTGGAAGGGACCTCTGGAGATCATCTAGTCCAAACCCCCTGCCAAAGCAGGGCCACACAGAGCAGGCTGCACAGGAACATGTCCAGGTGGGGTTTGGAATGTCTCCAGAGACTTCACCACCTCCCTGGGCAGCCTCTTCCAGGGCTCTGCCACCCTCAAAGTCAAGAAGTTCCTCCTCAGGTTTAGGTAGAACTTCTTACATTCAAGTTTGTGCCCATTTCCTCTTGCTCTGTCCCTGGGCACCACTGAGAAAAGACCAGCTCCATCCTCCTGACACCCTCTCTTTAAGTATTTGTAAGCATTGATCAGATCCCCCCTAAGTCTTCCTTTCTCTCCACTAAAAAGACCCAAGTCCCTCAGCTTTTCCTCGTAGGAGAGACTCTCCAGGCCTTTAATCATCTTTGTGGCCCTTTGCGTACCCTCTCCAGCAGTTCCCAAGAAGCATCTAATGAGGTTCAATAAAGGCAATGTAGGGTCCCGCACCTGGGGAGGAAAAATCCCAGGCACCAATAGAGGATAGAGATGGACCTGCTGGAAAGCACTTCCGAGGAGAAGGATCTGGGGGTCCTGGTGGACAGTAAACTATCCATGAGCCAGCAATGTGCCCATGTCACCAAGAGGGCCAATGGGATCCTGGGCTGCGTAGGTAAGAGTGTGGCCAGTAGGTGGAAGTTCAAGAGGGACAGAGAACTACTGTAGAGAGTCCAGCATAGGGCAATGAAATGATGGAGGGATTGGAGCATCTCCCTGATAAGGAAAGGCTGAGAGAGCTGGGGCTCTTCAACACAGAGAAGGCTGAGGGGAGACCTTATTAATGCTTATAAGTATCTAAAGGGTACTTTGAGGGAGGATGGAGCTGGACTCTTTTCAGTGGTTCCCAGTGATGGGATGAGGGGCAATGGGCATAAGCTGGACCACTGGAAGTTCCACTCCAATCTGAGGAAGAACTTCTTTGGGGTGAGGGTGGGTGTCAGAGCCCTGGCAGAGGCTGCCCAGGGAGGGTGCGGAGTCCCCTTCTCCGGAGATCTTCAAGCCCCGCTTAGATGCTGTTCTGAGAGATGTGCTCTGGGCAACCCTGCTTTGGCAGGGGAGTTGCACTACATGATCTCTAGAAAGTCCTTTCCAACTCCAACAATTCCATGATTCTGTGGGTGAAGTGCTTTGAGCCTTGCTTGTTCGTGGCTTTGAGAGTCTAATTCAATACAGAGCAGTGGGAGACTGCTGCCGTGTGAGCATGCTAGGGATCACCATGGCCAGAACAAAAGCACAGACTGGGAAAAAATAAATCCTAACCTACAATTATGTGCAGGTATAGTGCCCCACAACTTCCTTTTTTTCAGCCTGCTCAAGGTTAAGGTGCAGATTGTGTTCTATTCATTAGGGCTGGAATAATGACTTACAATGGCTCCTGAAATCACTACCCTTTTGCTAGGGCAAAGAAAGCAGCATGAATCTTCATAGGCAAGAGAGACTAATAATCTCTCTCCCTTCCTCTAAAATCCTCCTTCACCCTTCCTTTCCC
The DNA here is from genome assembly GCA_004320125.1 of Scolopax mira. Taxonomy (NCBI): domain Eukaryota; kingdom Metazoa; phylum Chordata; class Aves; order Charadriiformes; family Scolopacidae; genus Scolopax; species Scolopax mira. Next base: position 46,994 of record BJBW01005830.1, read on the forward strand.
AGACCAAGCACACTTTAAAAAAGGCTTTTAGATAATTTCACGTTCCTTAACAAAATTACAGCAGCAGTTTCCTCCTTTAATAGCACTTCTCTTCTTAGTAATCTTGTTTTAGCTACAGTTTTTGATGGGAGAGTGCTGGTAGATGAATCATCTGTTGACTATCTTGGTTATTTTGCCTGCCTCAGGAAGAATAAATTCTTTTTCAGGGCAAGGTCTCTTGTTCAGAAGAGGAAGCTCCCATGTATGTCTGCTTTTAACTAGGAGTGGTAAAAATTTTATTTGAATGGTTAATCAGGGCATAGACAGATGAATTGTGGATGTGTCTCTGATCCAGCCCAACGGATGGCAGGGTCCTGGCACCGAGTTACTGACCTCAAATGAATCGACCTGTCTCCTACAAGCTACAGGCCAGCTTCTGCACATCACCTTCTTACAGAAAGTGCTGGAAGGCACCAGCTGAAAGAAGGGTCAAAGACTGACCGAGACCCCAGCATTAATGGAGACAGAGGGGCACGAGTAATTTAGTTCAAGAGCTGTGATGTGGATGATCACTCCTCTGACAACCTCAGCTATACGTAAGGCCAGAGAGAGAACTTTTTAGCAAGAGATCTGATTTTATTTATCAAAATACAAGGAGCTGGAGGTGCCAGTGAGGGAGAATAAAGATTGTATGAACATTGCAGGTGAGACCACACTATGCATCAAGCAATGGTTCAAATCAATGCATTAGTAACTGGGAAGAAATCTAGAGGAATGTCATAGCTATTGGTCCTTTTTTAAAAAAATAGATATCTATAAATCAGTGTCACTATGTAAACTCATTACTGGGCCTTTCCACTGGAGGAGCTTCTCAGGCACAACTCCACTGCTGAGGCTGCACTGGTATGATGCTCAAACTGGACATCAGCAGTGTGGTGTTCAGCAGTGCCACGTACAAATCTCCACTTCCTTAAGTCTGAGTTCTTCACCCTCAAGCACATTGTGTTACAGCGGTCCCTACACAGCAGAAGACCCTAATAAAAAGCAATCCCTCTTCTTCCAGCATTGGGTAGGATTTCCAGGTGACCAGAAACAGTGGGCAGTATCAGTTGAGGATGCTGCTGTGCGAGAGCCTAATATCAGCGAGGAATGCATGAACCCTACTCCACTGACAATGAATAGGATGCTTTCAAACAAAGATGATGGCATAATAGCTTTAAACACCTCATGTTTTTTGCTTCTGTCATGTACCATTACTCTTCACATTGAGGCTTAAGAAGCTGTGAGCTGGTCAAGGCCAACCACATGGCTAACGTGGTGAAAGGAATGTCTTTGCGTGAAGAGAAACATGCCATTATGTACATATATCTGATACCTCAATCCATTGCACCTTAACAATTCATCACAGAGATACATGTCTGCTTCCCTCCCTACTCATTGAATAGGCCCCCTCCACAGACACATATATTTTATTGCTGAATTCTGACTGAATTCTGCCACTTCCTTTTGGCATGACAACAGCACCTCCTGGTCAACAACAGCTCCTGCTCTGGCAAGTGGTCCAGACACAGGGAGAAGGATGTCAGGCCTCCTTCTCTGACAGCAGATTATCCGAGATATCAGTGACTTAGTCTGAATTTAGATTGGATTTTAACTAGATAAACTTCTAACTGCATCTTGGACAATTTCGCCATGAATTTCCCATGGGAATTAGAGACCTAACACGGTGGCAGTTGGCTAGAACCAACATATCCACAGCACATTTTCTTAGCATTGGTCAAACCAGTTCATGTATGAAAAGAGAAAGGGAAAATTCCTTCCATGAATAAAGCACTAGCTATTTTGGTCATGAGTGGCATCAGCTACTTATAACTTTTTTCCTGGAAATGAATGCATGGCTGTGCAGGTATTATCAGGAAGGTTGACTTGCTTGAAATTGATGAATGTTCCAAGAAAAAGAAGGAGTGATGAGAACTAGCATTCAACTCACACGGCAGGAAGAGCATCTCTATGCTCTGACCTGCTGAATTAATACAACTCAGATCCTCAAGGACTGATTTCAAAAGTGTACAGGTAAATACAAGCATTGAGTATTTGGGTATATGCATTATAAACTAGGGGAAATACCATTACTCATAAGAAAATAATTGGAGGGGTGCTGAAGAGGACAATGAATCACCTGATGAAATAATGCAAAGAGGATAAGGAATAAATAAGAAGAGATTAAAGCCTTGATACATAATCAAAATGAGAACTGCTTTTGACTCTAACCAAGGAGAAGGAACCGCTTATAACATGCAAGAGGAATGCAGCTTGGGTGAGAATGACCATGAAACAACAAGAGTTCACAAGTCATAGGAAAGGAAGGAAGGAGAACAGCAAAATAAATACAATGGACTTCCAGAAACCATATTTCAAAAACCTCATAGAACTGATAATCATGAGAAACAAGTCTCAGAGAAAAGAGAATTCAGGAAAGTTAGCAGCACCTTAAAGAAACAATGGTAAGGACATCAATTCAAACATTCCCAGCTAAGAAGAGAAAGTAAGTGTTGTAAAAGATGGGTGATTTGTTTAAATCATGACCACTTCATTGACCTCTAATGCAAGAAAGAGCGCATTCAGAAAATGGAAAAGAGATTTACTTGCATTTGAATTTAAATGCACAGGCTGAAGATGCAGGGACCAAATCAGAGAAGTCAAGATATAAAATGAAATATAGGATCAAGAAGATATTAAGAAAACATAAAATACATTATCGGAGACACGAAAATCCATGAAAGAACTACCCAACAGGGAAGGAAAGCTAGCAACGCGTGATGTGAAGACAGTGGAAGTACTTGCCTTTTTTACTTCAGCTTTCAGTAAAAAGACCACTCGCACACAATTAGTGTCACAGATGACAGAGAAAGAACTCAGTCTAGAAGGAAGAAAGAATAAGTGAAGAACACTTTGGTGGATTGAGTACTGTGTGCTTGGGCTCCTTGTTGAAGCAACGTTACTGCTGTTAGTAGCTCTCTGAGATCCCACAGAGGACTACCAAGAGTCAGAAGACTAGAACATATAAAGAAAAGTTCTGTATACTTCTGGAAAATAACAAAGAAGTGAGTAACAGCTGACACAAATTTGTTAAATAACTCAGATATTTTTCCCATCCACTGGGGCACCAGGGTACGCAAGAACTAGTAGATACAGCAAACCTATCCTTTATCATTGGTTGGACTAGATGATCTTAAAAGGTCCCTTACAACCTAGGTGATTATGTGATTTATTAGGGATTTTGATGCTTATATCACATTCTCTTAAATACAAAACAGGGTAAAAGGGAAGGGAGGGGAAGAGAGGGGAGGGGAAGGGAGGGGAGGGGAAAGGAGCCTAATGCTTGCACATATTGCAAGGAGCAACCTCTGTCCGGTCTGTGATGTGTTCCACCCACTTCATCCAGTGCTCCTAAGATCTCACCAGAACTCTGGATCAGAATCCAATGTGGGTCACTGGATTTTAAGAAAATTGAGGAACAACAACAGAGATCAAGAGTCTAGAAAATACAGTCTACAATATATATAAAACCAGAAAAATACTGGGCTTGTTGTTTAGGTTTTTTTCATTTTAAAGAAGAGACATCAGAGAGAGGCACAACCATAGTCTTCAAATACATAGAGGACAGCAGCAGAGAAGAAGGGAATATGCTGTGCTCTGCATCTGCTGCAAACAAGTCAAGAATTGGGTTCAAATGCTTTCTGATGGTTAACCTCCAGAACAGGTTATCAGAGCTAAGAAAGTTCTATCTGGGGATGTTTTTAAGAAGAGATTGGATGCCCATCTGTTATGCAAGAAACAGGCACTGTTTGTCCTTCTTTGTGGAATGCAATAAACTAGATATCTGGATATCCCTTCTGACCTTATTTTCCATAATTCATGCATTGGGAAAATAATAACAGACAGAAGTTTCTTTGTGGATAACTGCAACAAACCTGAAGAGCAAAAGCTGGCTGTGGATAGTGGATGCAGCATGGTTCAGTCAGTTTTGAGAAGGCTTCTCAGTTGGGTTGTCTTCTGAAAATCCACAAAGATAAGCCACTAGGACAGCCAGAAATGCACTTTAAAGAGAGTAGACTGAGTATCAGAACTCAGACCAGCTGAGCTGGTTTATCGAATTTCTACCACACACCTCCCCCCACCAAGTGACCAGTTAACACCTATAGCCTTTCTCCAAGCGTTAACATCTCAGCAGGGCTTTTGAAAATGGGAGGTGATCAGTTGGGAGGAACCCTCAAAGAGCATGTTCAGTAGATCTCCTTCATTTTACTAATATCGCTGGCCTTTAGTACCAAGATGTACAAGCTGAGACCAATTGACTTCTCAGGCCAGATTCAGCATATGCTGCTGCTGGCAGAAGCCCAGGCCACAAAAAGCAGAAAGGAAAGCATTCCAGGCAGCAAAGTTGAAACGATAGGAAACCACCTCCTTTCTTTTCTGGAGCCTGCAGAGACCAGCGCCAGCTCCAAGACAGGCAACCGCTGAAATAGGAAAGGGTGGTGGCCAAGATCTCAGCTTCTTTCCTGGCACAACTTCCCTCAAGTGTAACTTTACTTTCCTAGTAGTAGTCAGGAAGGCAAACAGATAATAAGCGCTACCTTGTGCCTCTTCTACTCGGTCTTCTCTTGGGCTGTGGGAGCAGCTGAATCCTAACTAAGAGAAACCACTTCCAGGTCTTAGACTGGAAGTTATTTAAAAACAACATCCTTGCCGTTTGAGTCTGCTTTGCTTCCGTGAAGAGTACACACATGCATGTACACACTCGTTAAAGACATTACATAAGCCATACAAATCTAACAGGACTCTTCAGTTAAAGTCAAGGGAAAAGACATGTCTTCACGCTGCCAAGTCCGCAGCAAAGATCAAAATACCTTGCTCCAGCCAAGTTCCACAAAGAAGAGAGAAAGAAAAATCCTTCTCCTCTGGTTACCCTCTAGCTCTCTTCCTGAGCAGTCTCCTCCATTCATATTCTTAGCCCTGGCCCACAAGGCTTCCCATGGAGGAGGAAGAAGAGAAATTAATTCTTCACAGCTAGTTCTGTCCTGCAATGCCTTGCTCTCAGGACAGGCAGCTGTAGCCTTTGTGGCCAGAAAGGGAGGGTTAAGTCCTACCCTGCCAAGTTTCAGATGGACAACGTCCAAAATGATCTTCTTGCCTTTAACTTTCCCAGGCGGACGCATTCTGGCCTGGGTAAATGAGATATATACGTCCCTATCCATACCTACATGTGTACTGACAAATGACATCCCTATCCCTCTGCTGCCTCTAAGACAAATAGATAAAGCCTGCCCCTTCCTAGCTGCTAGGATCCTCGGGGGATAGTTTATGCAAATGATCTAATAAGCATGCTTGCAAAAGATTTGCATACAGGCATAAACTCTAGCACGAGAGCGCTGGCAGAGCACAAAACCCAAAAATCCTGGCCCAGAGGGCTGGGAACGAGGAGGTGAGGGGTGTCAGCACTCCACCCTGCCTGAGACTGGTGGTGAGAGCATCCCTCGCCTGCCAGAGGGATCTCCAATCGCGTCCCCTGTGCAGGATGAGTAACTGCTGACTGCGAGTTCAAACCCCAGTTAAAATCAAGCATGACTTTCCTCAGCCTATTTCCACCCCTCTCTCATGCACAGCCCCCTCCCTGTTCCCATTTCCTACTCTCAACAGGGGTTGCTGGAGAAAGGAGAAGGAGCAAGAAGTGAGGGACCAGCAATGGGTTTTTTTAATCTGGATCTTGACTGCCCATGTTTTGGTGGTGAGGGAGTGAAATAATCACAGAATCACATAGGGTTGGAAGGGACCTCTGGAGATCATATAGTCCAACCCCCCTGCCAAAGCAGGGCCACCCAGAACAGGTTGCACAGGAATGGGTCCAGGTGGGGTTGGAATGTCTCCAGAGAAGGAAACTCCACCACCTCCCTGGGCAGCCTCTGCCAGGGCTCTGCCACCCTCACAAGAAAGAAGTTCCTCCTCGTGTTTAGGTGGAACTTCTTAGATTCAAGTTTGTGCCCATTTCCTCTTGTCCTATCTCTGGGCACCACTGAAAAAAAGAGGCTCCATCCTCTTGACACACTCCCTTGAAATATTTAGCAGCATTGATCAGATTCCTCCTTCAGTCTTCTCTTTAGACTAAAAAGTCCCAAGTCGCTCAGCCTCTCCTTGTAAGAGAGATGCTCCCCTCGTCATCCAGAAGAGCACTCAAAGCTTTTGGCTCAGCATAGGAAAGCTTATATTGACTTCCTCTCAGCATGGGATGGCACAGGCCTGACTCCATGCAAAAGCACAGACACCCTCCTCTAGGGAGAGAGAGAAGAATGACCCTCTCAAGTGAGGAAAAGAAAGGAAAAGTCCCAACCTCACTTGTTGGGAAAGGATGGCTGCCGACGCAGGGCACAGCCAGATGCAGAACAGCTGGGGACACCAGTGGGTTGGGTGACAGCAGCCTGGGCTGCAGGTGTGGGCATCAGAGGAGACGCGTTACACTTGGCAGCCTGGAGTAGGTCTTGGAGATAGCACAGCTGACTGGGAATGAGTCGTGGGTCCGGCTGCCTCCAGCGTGCTTGCTCAGAGCCGGGGAAGCCCCATCCCGAGAGCTTCCCTGTGGTGGGGGTCCAGAGGCTGGGGAATGCCAGAGCAGGAGAGGGATGAAACCTACCACCACATCCCTGAATGCCAAAGGGTTTCCTTGCCTGTTAGAAGCATCCAAGCCACCCTAAGGGCTGCATGGGCCCTTTTGTTTTTCCTCTTAGCTAACTCCATCTCCTCCAAAATGCTAGTGGGAGGCAGCCCCCGTGGGAAGGCAGGGACTAAGCAGGAGGCTGGACTGTCCTACTGCAGGGATGGTCCCGCGGGGATGGTCTGACATGGGTTGTCCAAGCTGCAAGGGATGGCTCCTCTTAACTGTACTAAGCATTCACCTCCAGATCTGGCCACCCAGCTTTTTTAAAAAACAAAACTCCGAGTTTGTATGTCAAGAAATATTTTTGCTGTGTTTCCCAAAAACTGGCCCCCTGTGCGCGTTAACTCAAACAAAACAACTCTGCCTACCTGCAGAAGCAGAAAAAAGAAAAGTGAACGCCCGTGCTGCTCGAGAATTAGTAACCACAGTGAGAGAATTAAGTAGCTCGGGCTGAAAATGGGGCTGCAGCACCGAGAAGAAGAAAATGAAAACTTCCCTGAGCAAAAAAAGAATAGCTGCACCTCCCCACTGTCAGGTTACAGTGAGAAAAGGCATTTTTAAATGGCACCAGAGTTAGGTTTGGGGTTTTTTTTGCAGGGGGGGTGTGTTTGAGTACTGTAGAATATTTACAAAGGTGAAACGAAAGCACAGAAAGAGCATGCAGCGTGCTAAAGGTAACAAAGAAATTCTACGATACAGCAGGTAACCGAGCTTGTGTCTGTAGAGACTGAGCATATGGTGTAACTACTGGATCATCTTTCTTCCCTCCTGCATTTGCTTCACTTGTTGATAAAAATATATGTCTTCCTCCACAGAAGTATTGACCCCGTAATGCCGCAGGTAGATTAGGAGGTTTTATGTTTGTTTATGATGATACATGCAAACAGAATACCTGTCTTGCAAAATATTTTGGCCGCCATCCACTGCAAAATAATTGTTACGCAGAAAGCTAGTCAAAGAAACCCCTTCCCTTCAGCCACCAGGATTTAGGTAATTAAACACTAAAGAGCATTTGCCTGTCTATTTGGAAGCACGCAGCCGGGCAAAGGTAGGGACCCAGCAAATGTTTCTGATTAACAAAAGTAGTGACTTTAAAATTTAAACACCTCAAACCAAGGGTCCTGCCCCCCCCCGCTCCCCCTCCTTTTCCTTTGCCACCTTCTAAAGGTGGTTATATTGGAGGTTATCTTATCAAAAAAAAAAAATCATATATATATATATAAATGCTTGAATGCAGTGATGTCAGGAGGCACAGTTTCAAAGAGAGGACACATAAATTAATTAAAAGCAATATTCGCCACCCCACTTCAGAGAGCTCCTGTTCGAGCTCCAAGGAGGGATGAGAGGGAAAGTAGGGGATGCTTCCTGGAGAGCAAGTAAGGTGAATCGGGAGCAGCCAAAGGGGGTAGGCTCAGGGCAGTTGGGGAGGCAGGAAAAGCAGAGCAGACTGTGGCGAGTGGGAGATGTGGGTGGGGAAGGCGAAGAGGGGCAAGCAGGGTAGCAGGGCAGACAAGAGGATTTTGGAGAGCTGGCTAGCCAGCTGGCACACAGAGAGCAGCTGCTGCTGTGTCAGCCTAGGAGAGGAGCTGCAGCTGCAGGCTAGCCATGGCTGCTGGAGGGACGGAGGGGCAGCCAGGGCGCTGAAAAGCCAAGGGAGAGGTTCAGTGAAAGGTTGGGTGCTTTTTTTTTTTTCTGCACAGGGGAAAACAACAGCTCTTTGATTTCTGAGCTGTTTGTTCTCCAATTGTCCGCTCTGGTGTGAATGATCAGTGCTAAAGAGTTAAAAATGGGTGAGGGGGGGAGAACAGAAGGAAAACTTCAGTCCTAAATGCGGATCTGGGCTTTGATAGAGTATCCATAGCATGCAGTTGCCTGGATGTATAGCTTTCATAGTTGTCAGCAGGGATCAAAATCACAGGGTCCTTAAACTAAAGGCAAAATCTCTGCTCAGTTACTCTCGTGGTTGCTTGAGCCACCTCTGGAAGAGGACACGCACCACTTGGCCATCTGCTCCCTGTACCACACACGTCTTCGAGAGCGCTCTGCGAGCCATCCTGCGTGAACTCCGATGGGGCTGTGGGTGCACAACCCCCTTTCTGCTTCTACACGAGTGTGGGTGCACACAACCCATGTGTTCCTCCACGTGTGCTCCCCCACAGCTCCAGGTACCTGCACCCCACCCACTCCTCTGGGGCAATGGTGAGTTTGGAGTTCCCACCTCCTGTGTTTCTCTGCAGCCACAGGTGCACCCACCCCATACACTCCTCCACAGCTGGGGGTGCTTGCACCATGATGCTCTTCTACAGCTGTGGATGGTCCTACCTTCACCTTCTCCTCCGCAGCTACATTTGTGTGCGCCCGTGTGTGTGTGTGATCCCACATGGCTGTGGGCATCCCCAAACAGCACAATCCTCCACGACTGTTGAGTGCATACATCATAGAATGGTTAGAATGAAAGGGACCATAACGATCATCTAGTTCCAAGCCCCCTGCCATCATGCCCAGTTCCACACAGCTGTGGGTGCTCCCACTCCTCCCCACCTGTGGGTGCATGAACTACGAGTCCTCTTAGCTTGCTGGGGTGCTCCCACCAACCCCAAGCTCCTTCTCCTTGACCACAAGTGCTTGTGGTGCCCATGAGAGCTTGTACCTTGTATGCATGGTACAAGCCAGTAGCTTGCTGGGGTGCTCCTCCCCAGCCCTTCTTCTTGATCACAAGTGCTTGCACCCTACGTGCTCTTAGTTTGCTGGGGTGCTCCCACCCTAAGCCCTTCTCCTTGATGAATGTTTGCACCACATGTGCTGTTAGGTTTCTGGGGTGCTCCCAAACCACCCCAAGCTCTGCTCTTTGCCCATGAGTGTTGCACTATGCATGCTCTCAGTTTGCTGGGGTGCTCCCACCCCACCCCAAGCTCCTTCTCCTTGACTACCAGTGCTTGCACCACGCTTTCCCACCTGTCTCCCTGCAACCCCCCTGCTGTTCCACACCACTGGATGCAAGTAACCCCTCCACAGCTGGGGTGCACCCACCCTATGACCCCCGCGGCGCACACATCCCACGGTTTCCCTCTCCAACGCTGCAGGTTACACCCTCCCCCGCCTCAAACCTAAGCCGGGCAGGCCCCCCACCACCGGTAAGGCGAACTAAAGCAAGGCGAGGGCCACCACCGCCGCCCTTTAAGAGCCGCGGCGGGAGCGGCGCTTGGCCCCACCCGCTGGGTCCGCGGGGCCGGGCCGTCCCCCTCATTAATATGAAGGCGGCGGCAGCGGCGGCGGCGAATGGGTAATGAAGCTGTCACTCCGGCACCTACTTGTTGGGTGTTCGTGGAGCCGAGGCTTACAGAGGGCGAGCGGAGCCCGCGGGAGGGGAGCGGCAGCGGCGGAGCGCTCCGGGCGGCCCCCGCTGGCAGCCCATGCCCTGCGCCCCTCGGCGCGCTGCGGGCGGCTCCCCCGCCGCCCATGCGGCGAGCGGCCGCCGGTCCGTGGCCGGTGGGCTCCCGTGAAGAGGAGAAGGTGGTGGTGGTGGTGGAAGAGGTGGAGGAGGCGGCGGCGCGGAGGAGCAGCAGCAGGAGGCATGCGGGGCGCCGGTCGGCGGAGCCGGGTCCCCCACGCCGCCGCGCTGGGCCTGGCGCTGCTCCTCGCCTCCTGCGTGCAGGTAGGGGTGGGTGTGTGTGTGCGGGGTGTGTGCGTGGGGGGGGTCCGCTTCCACCTTCCGCACATCATATACGTTTATATATAATATATATATGTGTGCCGCTACGGTGGGGTTGAGCCTGCAGCCGGTGAAAGTTGGGGGGGGGGCTTCTCTCACGGCTCCCCTTCTTCCCGCTCCGCTTCCACCTTGCGCATATCATATATATATGTATGTATATATAAATGCGTGTATGCCGCTACGGTGGGGTTAAGCCCGTAGCTGATGAAAGTTGGGGGCTGGGGTGTGTTCGGGGCGGGGGGGGGTCCGCTCCCGTCTCCCTCCTGCCCGCTCTGCTACCACTTTGTGCACATTATATATATATATATATATATATATACATATATATATACCCTCCTATGGCGGGGTTGAGCCTGCAGCCGGTGAAAGTTGAGGGGGGGTGGTTGGGGGCCGGCTGGCTGCAGACCCGCCGCCACCGTCGCCACCGCCGTACCGCTGTAGTAAAGGAGGCTGTTCTCTCCCTCTTTGTTGGTGGTTTTTTTTTTTTTTTTATTTATTTTTTTATTTTTAGGTGTCCCGGTCTACGGGCTATTTCGAGCTGCGGCTTAACTCGGTGCGGAATGTAAACGGCGAGTTGTTCAATGGGGAATGCTGCGATGGCATGAAAAGCCCCCAGAACCAGGACTGTACCCGGGACGAGTGCGACACTTACGTGAAAGTCTGCCTCAAGGAATATCAGGCCAAGATCACCCCCGTCGGACCCTGCAACTACGGATTCGGATCTACCCCCGTTCTCGGTGGAAATATTTTCTATTTGAACAGCAACAAATACTCCCATCAAGGCAGAACCCCCGAGACGGGCAGGATTGTTATTCCCTTTCAGTTTGCCTGGCCGGTAGGTTGATGATGGGGCTGCTGTTGTCCCCCCCCTCCCCCCTTTTTTTTTTGCTGTTTTTACTATTTTCCCTCTCCTTTATCTCTCCACCCCCCCACCCCACCCTAGTCGGTTCCGCAGCGCCTGTACTCTCCCCCCAGTAGGAAGCCGGTGCGCTGCCCGGGCGGGGCAGGTCGATTCCCGGGGGCTGCGGGTGACGGAGCAGGGGTGGAGGGGTTGCGGGGAAAGCGGGGATGAGGGAGCGGAGGGGCTCGGGGAGCGCGGCAGCCTCGTAGCAGGGGGCTACCGGCGGCGAGGGAGCGGCTGCGGCATGGCCGGCGGCTGCGGCTGGATGGCTCCCGCACGGGCTGCAGGTGCTCCAAAAATGTGTATTTTAAAAAAAAAAAAAAAAAGTAGGAAAAAAAAAATGAGAATAGTGATGAAAACCCGCCCGCGTTAAGTCCGACGGCAGCAGCGCAGCGCCGGTGCTACCGGGCGCCCCCGGCTCCGCGCAAGGCGGTGCTGCCGCCAGCAGGGGGCGCCGCCGGGCGGTGCAGGTTGGAGGCAGCAGGGGGGTGGTGCGCGGCGCGTGCCGCGGCGGGAGGGCGCGAGCTTGCCGCCCCTCCCGGGGTGGAGACGGCCGTTGGGCGCTGGGGGTGGCGGGGAGGGAGCCGCCGGCGGTGGGTATGAGGGCGGAGGCGGGGGGGAGGAGGGGGAACGGCCGCTTCACGAGCGCTGCGCGCCCTCCCTAGACCTGCGCTCGCCGCCGCCCCGGTAGCGGCGGGAGGCCGGAGCTGCCCGCCTACGGGAGCACGAATGGGGAGGAGGGAGCGAAGCCCCGCTCTGATCCTGTCAGACACCGGATCCGCGCCTTGGCCGTGTGGCGGCGGAAGCTGTGGGCGAGACCTTGGTGCTGCCCCCCCTCCCTCTCTGCCCTTCACTCCCCTCAGGGTCTTGGGGGTTTTGTGTGGCCCCCCCCTCAGGGTCTTGGGGGTTTTGTGTGGCCCCCCCCTCAGGGTCTTGGGGGTTTTGTGTGGCCCCCCCCTCAGGGTCTTGGAGGTCTCAGGGTGGCCCCCCCTCAGGGTCTTGGAGGTTTCTGTGGCACCACCCTATCCCCTTACCCGGTCAGTTATCTCAGCCCCCCACCTTGCTCTGGGAGGCAGGGCCAAGGGGCAACTCCGCAGGGGCTGCAGGTCAAGGCTCGTCCCCCCCCGTTGGGGGACAGGGGTGCTTACTACGGCTTTTTGGGGGGCGCTGGGTGCAGAGCAGGAGGCCCCCCGTGGCAGGGAGGGAGAGAAGGCCGGGCTTCTTGCCTGGCTGCAGGCAGGTAGGATCCTGTAGGGAGTTTCACAGCTGTTGCTCCTGGCTCTTCCAAGTGGGCCAGGGGGTGGAAGCTGGCAAGTTGCGAGGTGTTGAGGAATGGGGATGGTGCAATGAATGCCCTAGCTCGGGAGGGAGATGAGCATCGGGAAGCCCCGGTACCTGCCTGTTCTTTGGCACCTGGTGACCAAACGGTGAAACGGTCCTTACTGACCCCTGGAGATTTATGTAGCTTACAGGATCTTTGTTTCTTGGAAAGCTGCTGCTGGGGGTGGTTAGAGACAAAACTGCTCGCTTTTACCCTTTGTTCTAAAGGAAACTGGTCCCCATAAATCACTTAACTTTATGCGGTCCCGGAGACCCTCCACCCCGATGCTCGTGCAACCTTAAATTAAGGACTGATTGCAGTTTCAAGGCTTTGCTCAAGTTAAGTGGTTATAAAAAACAAAACCCAACAAAAAACGTGGTACAACTGCTGAATTTCTCTGTGCAGGGGCACCTACATTCTGATTTCCAAGTTTAGTTGTTTTGATTGTATTTGTTGGGGCTGTGTCCTGTTGGAGGTTAGAAAGGTTCCTGTTAACAGGTATGGCCCATACTGTAAAAACAGGGTATTTGGAACTCTGCCCTTAAGTTCTAAGATCAAAGGGAAAATTAAGACTCCTTTTCCTCTTTATTGACCATTTAGTACAAGCTTGGTGAAATCACAAACTCCTCAGTAGATTTTGGTATCATGATCGCTTCACACCTTATATATTATCTGCGTGAGGAAGTGAAGGTGACTTAACTCATGCTTTTATTTTGCCAGTTTCTAGTATTGCTACTTGAAACAAGAGGAGGGTTTGGTAATCCTTACAATGCAGGTCCCTAAGCCCAGCCTTCTTTGGTTTTTCTCTGTTGGAATAAGCACATTCCTATCTTGCAGCTGCCGGATATTGTTCTATGCTCATCAAGTCCTAAGAAAAGGCCTGTTTGACCTACCTCTTGCAGGTAAATTGCCACAGCATCTCTAGTATACAGTACTGTGCCTGCTGCTAGTTTTTTTTTGTCACTGCCTCCAGCATTTTAAAGGACTTGAAATATTCTTGAATTATTAGGTCTTTCTTTCCACCATTTGTGGGGTGGGGGTTTTTTTGCAGCAGTTGCAAAGCATTCTATAATTTATTTAAACAGTCCTGCTGCAGTTCAGTGGGTGGTTGGCTGATTTTTGGATGATTTTACTGAATACTTTTTCTGCCCACCCTCAATTCCAAAAATAAGTCATGGAGTAGTTGTGCTTTTAAAAATAGTCCCTATATATTGCAGTCTGTGGATGCACTGGTGGAAGGAAATTCCTCCTGTACCTTGTAGCTGTATCTTGAACTTCGGATGTTCAGCCCGTTTATGGGGAACACGGCACTTTTGTCACAACTGTACATAAGCTGTGTAGACTCTGCAAGGAGAGGCTTAATTGTAATGCAATGCTAGTTTAAAACAAGGGGTTTTTGAAATAGATTGAGTTCCTGGATTAGGTTTCAACTCCATGGGATAATTTGAAAATTATTGTCAAATAATATTCCCTCTTTAGCCAAGCTTGCAAAAAAGAAAGAACAGTACAGATGGAGTCTTTTCATATGACTTTTTTTTTCTTTTTTTGCAGTAGTTATGCAACAGTAATTAAATTAATGTTCCTTAATTGAATATGCTGTGAAGGGATAAGACTGAAGAGTGTCCTTCTCTTACAAAATAAATTTGCTTTGGTGCCGGTAGTGGGTGAAGGACTTATTTTGGTAGTTCTAGATTAGATTTTCAAGATTGAGAAGTCCAGCCCTGATGAGCGCCAGCCTGATGTCTGTGGACTTCTTGCTGAACCTCATCTGAATCACTTCACATCTCTTCACTTCAGGAGACTAACTTATTAATGTATAAATCGCTCGAAGGAGGCTTTTTTGATGTTTGTTTGATATTGCAGCGTCCTGAGCTAGCAGGAGCCGTAAGACAAGTAGTATCTTGAGAGGTGGCTTTTTGCCTTGGTTTAGTTATACTGTTTTGTGGGGTTTTTTAACTTAACATGGTAAAATCTTACTCTAAAATTTGGACAAGTGTCTCTTCTGTAAAGCTGCAGTACCGAGTTCAGTGACTTTCACTGTTTGATACTGTCAGTTATCCAGTTTGTTCCTATTTCCTGTGTTTTTTAATAACATTAGTCTGATCTTTGATTTGCAAGAGGAGTTTGGGATATTGCCAAAAAATTCCTAAAATTGTTACCTTGGGATACATCATCCACAGAAATCTGGCAGTGGGAGAGGCTGAGGAACAGCTAGAACAGCTGTCTTCTTCACCCACTTACCTCCCATTTTTTCCTTTGCCTCCTGCTGTAAAACTTGATGCTTACTGCTTGCTTGAGTAACAAACAAATGATGCAATTAAAATTTATATGCAACTTTAAAACAAAAAAGAATAATTCAAGTAGTTTTGAACAATGGATTCTGGTCACACAGTTTAGGCTTGCTAATCCGGAGCAATTTTTTTTTCAGCACAAAGCTGTTCAGATGCTGAAGCTTCAGAAATACCTTGCATAGCAGTATTTATTGATACCAGTCAGGTCATTGGAAGGATTTTAGATTTGCATTTAATTTAAAGCTGCTTCTGAAGATGGTGTTTTCACCATCTGGTATTCTGATGGCTGGGTTATGTGGAACCATTTTTCATACTCCTTTGCAAGGTGGCATGAAATGGAGTTTTGTGTGTGTGTTTGTGGTTTTTTTCCCTCCACCCTGTTCCTTCCCTCGGGGAATTCACTGCTTTACCTGCAATACCGGTAAATATTGGTATAGCATCCATTACTTCAGTTAATTAGTCATAGAGAGGAATTGTTCTGACTAGTTATGGATGTTGAAATCACGTCTTGCAGTATGCATCACTATCTCCCCTCAGCCCCTCTGTTTCTGAGATTCTGGTGTGACTGACAGCACAGTATACATGTAAATACAGAGTACTCTGAACTTCATAGGTGAACTTCAGAGTTCACAACCTTGGAGATAAGTAGCAGAAACAAGCAATTTCACTTCTCTTTTTCTTTGAGAAGGACCTCAAGTCCTCTCAGCTAGGACTCTGTGTACCTACCTGAAGAAGATGTAATAGAGGCTCAGGCAGCCCTCACAACTTGGTTGGGTAAAGGGTGCCTTCCCCCCTAGAATCTGGGCAACTAGTTTATTAGTTTTATAAGCACTGTTCTTAAGTTTTTCCTAATTAGAGTGTGATTGTAACACCTCTCTCTAAACTTCTGAAGTACTTAACTTTAAGCTAGATAAAAATGGGTGAAAGTGTATAAATTTAACATCCAGGCTCTGTGAGTTTTATCCATATGTAGTCCACATGTGGGTCTCGTCCAAATGCCTGGAAGAGTTCAGTCTTGGTCTAAAATACACACAGGAGCATGAACCATCAAACATGTAAAGCTGTTGAGAGGATAACTTGGCTCCAGCGGTAAATGTTGAATTTCTTAGAAAGCAACCCCTCCCCTTCCAAAACCAGAGCAGGGATACTTGACCATACAGCTTTTATTACTTAATGGGTACAGTGTTCTGTTTGGCACTTTCAGATGTTGTTTACCTCAATATAGGATTCTGCATCAAGCTCTCTCAGTCCTTCTAATTTGAAAAATGAAGGTTTTAGGCCCTGGAAGGCATCTAGCTTTGAAGTCTGTTATCTGGGATCCTTGCTGCCTGTAGGGAGTTCAGTAGCCTGACTATAGCAAATGTTCTTGTCTATTTTCATTTGGCTGGTAGATCTGCAGTTGGTCTACCTTCTGTCTTAACACAACCATAAAAACTCTCTGATCAGGATGGTGAGGCTTTGTAATGAAAACATCTTGGATTAGATGTAAGTACTCCGTGCTCCCTGATAGAGTAAACATGCATCCTGTCAGCTTGAATGACAACCCATCGTGACGGATAGGCTTAAATTAAGCAGATTAAAGTTAGGCCATTCACCATTGGAAAAGGTACTTGTATATGGCTGCACCTGAGAAAAAGTATGTACACTTCTCTCATGAAAAAGATCAGAATTCAACAAATGAAGCATCCTCAAGTGATACACAGCAAGCTTTACCCCTAACTGAAACTCACTTTAAAAAAATAAATAATGCATGCAAGCACAAAGTCCAAGCAAGACCTGAGGGCAGGGAATAACAAGTAAGAGCAAGACCTTATGCCAAAATGTAAATTCACTTGAGGTGGTGAAGGATTATAATGTACACACACCTCGTTAGCAGAGGAAGGTAGCATGAAAAGAAAAACCTAGTTGGTAGCCATATGTCGATGAACTAGATAAAGGTTTAATGTCTTATTTGCCAGCAGCCTAACTTTTTTTTTCCCAGGTGGAAGGCTCTGCTGATAGCACAAAGCTTCCTTTTTGATGCTTGACCACTTTCACCCTCCCCAACCTTGCTGCTTGCTTACTGACTCTGCCTGATGGGCTTGTCAGCAGACTCTAGGAATGCTGTGGTAACTGGTGTGCCAACCTTTTTCTTATTTTGACAAAACACCTGCAGCCCTTATGCTCATAAAGCCTTCCCCTACCTCTTGCAATTCATGGAGAGATGTAGTGTGGATCAGAAAACATGGATCCGTGTTTCCTCAGTCTTGGAGAGCAGATCAGGGAATCAAATGCATTTACCTGTGTGCTGCTGTGTTTGCCTTCCAACTTTTTTGATCAGAAATGAAAAGTTGAGTTTGGGGGGAATGGTTTATTATATAACTGATGCTCCTTTAGTTTCAAGTTACAGAAACACAATGAGTAGCTTGCAGGTTTTGTTATACTCTCTCCTAAAAGAAGATAATCGGGTAATGTTTTGGGGATTGATTTTAGCAATGCAGGGTAGTGATTTCAATAGCAGCTGCAGGTGTCACCTCTAAAAAAGAATCAAGGCCTTAATGGTGAGCACTTCAGAACCACTCTTTGAAAAAGGGATTTATTGTTGGCATGCTGTGTGTGCCAGCAACTATTTGCAGCTTGCCCAGAATAGAAAGCCTAAAGACTTAAGTTTCATGTAACTGTAGAAAATCTGTCTTCTAACTTTAAGCAGAAATCTCTTTGCACTTTTAATCTTTCATATGTTGATGTCACTAAATCTAGAATTTCTTATGACTTTGAAATTAATATGCCTCAGAGGAAAGTATTTTACTAACTATTTAAGCTTTTATACCTTAATGTTCTGTGGGGTTTTTGAATGTCACAGAGATGGCGAGATAGTAAAGAAGACTTCTAATTATACTCTGGGAAAGCTTCCTTAAATAAACACTTGCTTATTTATTAGAAACACTGGGGATGAACTCAAAACTTGCAGGCAAATAATCTTACCTCCCAGATGCTGAGAGTTGTATGCTTATACACCTCTTGTCAACTTTCTAATCTGTATTCCAGAAGGTACTCTAGCCAGCCTGTCAGTGAAATGCTGCACTCTTAGCCACCCAGCTGGTGCAGGCGTTAAGTCTTTGACTGAAAATGGACTAAGTATTAAAGTAGTCAGGATTACTCTTAGGCTGGAAAAGAGGGCGAGGTAGAAACAGAGCGTGTTTGATTCACCGCAGGGTGATGGAGGATTTATAGCACTGTCTCTGGGCTGTTTGAAGATGTTTCAAACACTCTTTTGACAAAAAAAAAAAGCCTGCATGAAAGGTCTGGTAAAGACATAAGTACTTGTAGCTTTAATCTTCGAAAATTAGGTTTATCTTCAACATAGGGTAAAACCATAATTGATTGCATTTATATCAGTTTTGTGATGTTTGGCCTAATTGGGCCGTGTTCCCACTGTATGGCAGACTTACTGAGAGGTCCCATAAAGTTCAAGGAAATCTGTTGGTGTAGATATTGAGAAGCTTTGTGTTGTAAAAGGTACCTTCTATATTTGATGCTACTGCTTGTATTTCTTGCACAAGTTGAGCTCGCTTTGAGTGTTAGAAGTATGTTTGAGTATTAGAGTTCACTATTTGTCATCACAAAAGATCAAGCTTCTGTCTAACAATAAATGATGTGAAACAGCTACATTTTTGGGATGTAAAATATGCCCAAAATACTTTAATGCATTTTTAATCTATTAATGATTAATCAGTTGCCACAAAGTTTTTCTTTGTAGAATCATAAAATGGTTTAGTTGGAAGGGACCTTAAAGATCATCCAGTTCCAACCCCCCTACCCTGGGCAGGGACACTTTCCATTAGGCCATTGCTTCTTGTATGAGCAGGATTGTATCTGAGACGGATGGGTAATGTAAATGATGCCTGTTTTTTTAAAACTTTTAAAATTAATTTGTACTATCCCTGTGGGCTGGTGGCTGTCTGTCCCCTCTTTTGAGCAATGCCATTGAGTCACGCTGTGTAAGTGAGATGATTCTGTGCAGTCTGACTCCTTCACTTGCTTTTTCTATAGGTGTTGCTTTGTGCAAGTGCTGTCTCTGAAATACATGCTATGATCATAATTTTGAAACTACTTTATTAAGTTAATAAAGCAGCTATGATCACATTGTATACTTAATCATCTGCAGAAGCTTTAAATTACTGTGTGCCTGAAAGCTTCCCTCCCTCCTCTTCTGAAAACAAGGCCAATGTTTTGTCAACTTTGTGTAGGTCCTATTTGCATTTGCTTGCTCTAGTTTGGAGCTTCTCGGCCTACTGAGAAGACTAAAAAGGGAGGGTAGCTTTCCTGCTAGCACATCAATTCACTTTCCCTTGGTCTTCTCCAATTTTAGCTGCTGGTAATCCTCTGAGCTGGAAGAAATTTGGGCAAAAAAGCAGAAGGGGAGAAGCTACAGCAATGAGTGAGGAATAAAGGTGTTCTGGCATTCCTTCTGGTTCCTTAATGCTTGGCCAGATGCTTACCCAAAGGATAATTGCTACCGTTCTTTGCCAATAACTCCACCATTATCTTCCTCTTCAGCACTCTGATCACAGGATCTTAATGGTTGGAAAGGACCTCTGAGATCACAGAGTCCAAAAGTCTTTGGGCTTCTTGCTAGAAAGCTACTCTAGCCTATGGTTAGTGGGTGTATAAAATTGATTGGGTTTTGGCCAGAGATCACCACTGGCAGTACTGTCTGCCGTATCCATTTGGTGGCTTACAAGCTGGATGTTCAGCTGTCACATGGACAGGAGGTGAACATGTAGCCTGACCACTTTCCTCTGCCACTGCCCCCAGGGTTGGGGAATGAACCAGTGTGAATGGCTAAGACCATCTGTTGGGTACCTGCTGGACTTCTGCCTCCCATGGGACCCTTGTAGAGCGGCTGCCTTCCCTTGCTGTACATCCAGGGAGACCTGTTGGGCAAAGGCTGAAGAGAGTTGTGTGATGACTCCTCTGTAGATCATCTTGAGTGCAGGAGGAGTGCCCATCCCTAATTTAACTATAGACTTTTGGTGTCTTTGCTTGCTGTATAAGGAAAAATACTCTATATAGAACTCCACTGCTGTCTTAAGGGGAGAATATATATGTCCATTGATGTTATAGATGAGCAATGAAGGTAGACTAGAACCGAACAGATCAGTTTGTTTTTCAATTACTCAGATTCCTTTGGCCTATTTTTTTTTGTCTGATGGTCAGAGTTTTGCTGAAAGAGACTTGGTTTTAGAAATCCAGTGTGTGTGTGACGCAGTAGATGCATTTCAGCATCACCAAAGATCTAAATACCATCTAGCTCTGTGAGAGAAATGCTTGCTATTTCCCTGAAATCTCTCTACTGCTGCATTTGATATTAAGAGTTTTTCTTATATTCAGAGAATATATATGTTATATTTATAACACTTTATAAAATTGTGTTGTTTAAGAGTTTGGCTATAGCTTATGCTTGCTTATTAAAATTTATTCCCAAGGTCATTTTTTTTAGACTTGTAGTTAGCCTTTATTTTGTATAAAAAGGAGGAAATTTAAAGGTTTATTTTATTAATTGCTGTTTCAGATACTAAATAAAGCGTAAAAAGCATATTCGACATGAAGATCTTCTGATAGCAAGTGCTAAGAGGAACTCTCAGCTGAAACACATAGTAAGCAGGGATTTTATCTATGGTTGAAATGACTCTTTGCTCCTCGATAGCAGTTAGAATGCTATATTAGATGGAAGGGGCAAGACATTTCAAGCCTAAATGGCAATCCTAGTCTTGATTAGAGCTTGCAGACGTTGCTAAGAAACAGCCTAATAGTCCTTGAGTAACCAATTATATGCCCCTTGGACAGATGCACAGGTGCTCTTTCTCTGAAGTTGGGGGTTTTTTTGCTTTTTCTTTTTTTAAATCTGAGATAAGACTGGAGTAAGTCAGTACATGAACTGCAATCTGTTTACACCCTGCTTCAGGCTGCATATAAAGTCCTGTTTATATTCATCTTGTTCCCAGCAGGATGTGTTCTGGTGTTTTCTAAGTACATTACTATTTCATTATTATTACACTTAAATTGTTCTTGCGATGCTCTTACTTCCAGATAGTCCACTAGGTCTCTGGTCACTCCTGTGCTTTCTAGTAGTATGAACATACCAGCTTAAGTAACTTTAAGCATCTAATATTTGAATTGGATAAATTTTATATTTCCAGACTTTCAGTGAGTAGGCAGTATTAATATTGATTCACTAACCTACAATTGGTAGAAAATGCTAATTTCAGCTTTCCTTACTCCTTCCAAAGAAGGTTCTGTACATGCAAATTGTATTGAAATACTGTACCAGTTGGCAGTTAAACATTAAATAGGATTCTCTTAGTATTTTTCCCCCCCGAATATGTATAATTCTGTTTATAGCATAGTAGAGTTGAAATGTCTATATTAAAACACAGTTTGCCCTTTCAATGTTAAAGGTCCAAGATTCCAGCTGGAGAACTTAAGTTCTAATTAGGGAGCTTGTTCATACTTTGACAACTTGACTGATGTGCTTTAAGCAAGATTGAGAAACGCATAAATAGCTTAATTCTTGATCCACTCCAGTGAAAACTGAACTAGAAGGTTTTGTAGCATGTGCAATTTTTGTTACCATTTACTGCTCTTCCTATGCTCTTCCTATTTTAATAGCGCTGGTCTGGTAAGCTCTGCTGCTGCTTAATGGCTTTTAGTGGCAATTCCTTTCTCTTAATCCATGTACAAAAATTTTTTTCAGATGCTTTTTATAGTTCTAATTCTCATTTATGTTACAACAATATGATTTTCCATATATCACAGCATGGAGTTCTTACTGTAGCAGGCTGCATGTAATCAGCAAATTCTAGAAGTCAGACCATGTTTACTTGGACTATTCGGAGCAAGCGTAGCCATCTGCTGCCCCTCACTAATGAGCTGATAGCACCTCTTCTGTTGGTTACAGATGTGTTTAAACCGTATGTTTATATCTATGTCCAGAATGTTTTAGTGTTGCATTTGGCTGTTAGACACCTTTGTGGAACTGAGTATTGTTTCCATGATTCATACATACAGACCAGTGCTTTCTTCTGTCAAAAAGTGAGACAGGGAAGGAAGTAGAGACACTGAAATGTTTAAGATGTTGGTTGTCAAGTATTTAGTGTTCCTGCAGTGCCTTCTGATGTGCTGTTAAACTGTGGTAGTTTCAGGGTGGTATGGTTTATAGTTTTTTTTATCACTTCACATCTCCTCTTGCTCTCTAAGAGGTGAAGGGTAAAGTGGTTGCACAAACCTAGCTGGTGGCAATTCTTGAGAGGTTAATTTCCAGAATTAAAAATACTTTTTCTTACAATGCATGTCCTAGAATTAAACCATGGGCTGTCAGGATGTAATTGTCACAGGATTTAGAAGGACAAACTGTTGTATATGAGCACATCTTCTTAAGATACTTGCATTTACTCCAGATCACCATAAATGTAAGGTAAATAAAATAAGCTTTAGCTAGCAGAAAAATAGAGCCTTTGCTTGTGGCAGCTTGCTGTCAGTGATAATTTGTCTCCAAGGCCTTAGGATGTATCTTAAAGATTTGTTAGTCTGTCAGACTTCAGCTTGGCAAGGAATCTGGAGAAGACAGAACATCAGAAGCGTCAGCAGCAAATGAAATACTAAAGAAACTGGAAAGTATTTTCTAGTACTTTCCTAGCAAAGTGGCTTTCTCCATGTGGCTTCATTCTCTTCTCCATTGATACACTGAGGAAAGCTGTAATTCTGGTACCCAGCAGAGAGGTACCTAGGGGTCAACAATGAAATGGACTTCTGAGATAATCTCATAGCTTCCAGATCTGTCAGTGTGGGTAGAAGGGGAAAAAAAAAAAAAGAGAGAAGCGCTCTTAATTCACTTGCTTAGAGTAAATTTACAGGGGAAGTGTCTGCTTTCAGAGGTTGTTCTACGTACTTTGCCATGCTTGTTACAAAGCTTTCCTTCCAAAGGCATGACCATTTGTGGATTATGTCTGATTTGTAATAATATAACGCTATATCGGATCTCTTAAAGTTATGATGCTGCTTTGTTATGGTGGGATTGATTGAGCCTTGGTTGCCATATATTCAAAGAGATATTGGAGTTGTAGCGTACATATCCCATTGTATACTGTTTTTATTTGCTACTGTAAGCAGTTCATTTTTATTGGGAATTAAATACAGCATAGTAGTTTGGTTGCAAACAAGTGATAAAGATTTACTGTAGCCACAAAGTACTGTTCAGAAGATTCAGTTCAGCTACTGGAATATGTTGCAACCATTTGTTTCAGGAATACATTTATAAACTTATTTTTTTTTCCACAACTAAACTCTGGTGTTCCCACTTACGGATAACCAAGTTTGGATGTCTGTATGCACAATCCCTGTTTAATCTTTTTTTCAAGTTCCTTGCCTCTGTTGATCTGCATGAAAGGACTTGCGCCGTCTCTTACTGTGGTGACTCTTACTTTTCTGCTTAACTTACTACTGTAAATTTATGGAGAGCAGCAAGATAACAGATGAAACTTTGATTGGGGTTCAGAGAGCTGAGGTTTTAAGGGAAGGTGAGCAGTCACCTGTGAAGTTGGCATAAGACGTTTTCTTTCTGCTTGTTTCTCTACCTGCCTCTTTAGCATGTGTTCAGAAACTAAAAGCTGAGCTGGTGTTCAGTTTGAGGATGATATGAAGGACAGCTTAAGTGCATTATTCTCTTAGATTAATGACATTTCTGTTCTTACAGAAATCTGCAATCTATTTGGTAAGTCTCTGGTGCAAGTGTGACATTCAAATTGGCTGAAACTGTCGTGCAACTCACATGGCAATAAAACCTAGACATTTGTGTTCCTTACAGTAGACAGGCCTATGATGATACCTGTGCTCAGAGCCAATGCCATTGGAGAAAAATGATGCATCTTATTTGGAGCTATGTGGATGTTGGATCAGTCAGCTCTTGCCATCACAGTGGGCCAGTGAAGCCTTTGCTTTGTGTGTCCTCTTTCCAATGTAACCAGTGCTGCCCAACTAGCTCTAGAGCTGACTTGTTTGGGTAGGACTGATGAGAGAGGTGAAGAGGACTTAGAAACAGTGCCCTTACCCCTGTGGTCCTTTAGGAACAGAGGTTGAGTGTGTCTTGCATCTTCCTAGGGCAAGACATCTAGGCTCATTGGCTTGAGATGGTTTTGTAGGCATTTGCTTTTTGAAAAACAAAGGGAAAGACTGCAGTGCTATCAACTACTAGCATTATTTAAAAGAGTTTAAGATTAAAATGCTGCTATCTATTCCTGGGAACTTTGCATACATAGAACTTGGGGGCATATCTTTCTTTTTTTTTTTCCCTGTATTTGCCTCCCTTCTTAGTATGCATATTTCTAATACAAAAGAGAGTGCATGCAGGTGTTCTGTGTTTAGAACAATAATTAAAGTATGTTATTACATAGTTAGTTTAATTCCCTCTTGACTTCAAGTTAAAATTATAATGATGCATGGCTTGAAGTGCCCAGAGGATACTAATATCTGTGCCACATGGAGCCCAGAGGGGAGTGGAAAAGCAGTATTAATTACTAGTTCACCTTTGAATTCTAAATATTAGCATACAACAAGCCTTGCACTAACCATTAATGGGTCTTCATGGTCTTTACATACACTTCAAAAGAGATGATCTAGCTACACTTTTATTAATGCAACATATAATGGGCTTAATTTATCTTGGACTTCTTCCAAAACTTTGGGAAAGAGTAGGACATGGATAACTTGGTTAATACCAGGTTGTTGAAAGGTATTAAGTTTCTGGAAGTCGTTTCCTGTGACTTCCTAGAGATCAGGAGGAGGTGGTTTTCTGTGGGTAAGGAGCAAAATGTTTGATTTTTTTTTTTTTTTAAAGCTTTTTTTTTCCCCTACTGGACAGCATGCAAATGGTCAAATCAAGAAAGCTTATCTGGAAATAGGTTTATCTCTATTGGTATGGTGCCAGAGAGCCTGTGATGTCTTAATTCTTGTTTTCCCACACCTGTTCCTTTTGGTCTAAAATGTGTTTCCTGAGGCCATTGAGGAGTGTGATTGTGGCTCAAATTCTGGGTCTGTGTTCTGAGCCCTGGACTGAGCCTGTAGTGGCCATTGGGTACGTACAGGTAGATCCAAAGGGCTAAGCAGGTTCCCTTTATCAGGAGTACTTGGGGTAGACACGTAGAGTATTTAGGGGCATATTTAGTAAATCTAGGCAATTAATCCGGCTTGCTCTGAAGAGAGGGGATCTTATTCCTGTAGCTTATGTCTGGGATCTGGAGCTAATGATGATATTTGATAGATAAATTGAAGATGCATTTTATGGGTAGCAGTGGTGCATTTAAAGTGGTTCTGTCAAGTTAGGGGAAACTTCTGCAGTAAGCCTGTGATTTCTTTATTTTTTTTCCCTTCCAGCTTTGAAGTTCTAACATTTTTTCTTTCTTCTTAGCTGGCATTTCCAGACTATCACAGATGTTCTTGCCTTCTCAGCTTCTGTACTGGTCATGCTAACCTAATCTTCACCATTCCTGTTCTACTCTTCCCCTAATTCCGCATGGAGAATATAGGTGATGTTCTGAAAGCTGTTTTATTTCTTCTTACAGAAACTGGTTCCCAAGAGAGAGGTCCAGCTTTTAATGGGGGGGTGTACTTTTTGCTCAGCACCAGCCTTCATCTGTGATGTTACATAGGTGTCAGTAGGGATTGGTTTTGACTACTCTAAATAGAATAGCTACACTTTGGAGATGAATTGCCCTATTAGTTACTTTTCTGTGTAAACTTCAGTTTAGTCTTTCCCAAAACCAATACTGGTTTTCTTATAGTTAAGCCAGGATTTTTATTACAAATGTGCTAACAAATTTTTGTGTGTAAAAACTGCTCTAAAATCAGTAAGCTTAGTATTTCACTTGACACATGTCAATCTTCAACTGGTTAATAAATGATAATTGCATGCTCTATTTGTGCATTTCTCTTATCTTGCCTTGGATGACAGTATGTTCTACTTTGTGTCACTTGACTTAACTCAGTCTTTTAAGAATGATTACCTTTTTCTCAGGGGAAGTCATACTTGCAGACATCTAAATCTTTATTCCAAATCGTAAGATCTCCCAGTTCTGTAGCTCAGCTTGTCTTTTTTCTAACTTGTGTTTGTTGCATCTACTGCAAGAGATGTGTGGCTCACTATGTGTGTATTAGAATCATAGAATTGTGTACGTTGGAAGAGACCTTTCAGGTCTAGTCCAACCATCAACCTAACACTGACAAAATCCATCACTAAACCATATCTCTAAGCTCTATGTGTACCCGTCTTTTAAATACCTCCAGGGATGGTGCCCTAACCACTTCCCTGGGCAGCCCATTCTAATGCTTAATAATCCGTTTGGTGTAAACATTTTTGTTAATATCCACTGGTGCAACTTAGGGCTGTTTCCTTTAGTCCTGTCACCTATGAGTTGGGAGAAGAGACTGACCCCCCCCACCCCGGCTACACCCTCCTTTCAAATAGCTGCCCCCTTTTCTCCAGGCTGAACATCCCCAGCTCCCTCAGTCTCTCCTCATAAAACTTGTTCTCCAGACCCTTCATCAGCTCTGTTGCCCTTCTCTGGGGACACTCCAGCATCTCAATGTCATTTTTGTAGTGAGGTGCCCAAAGCTGGACACAGCCCTCGAGGTGAGGCCTCACCAGGGCCCAGTACAGGAGATGATCACTGCCCTAGTCCTGCTGGCCACATTATTCCTGATCCAGGCCAGGATGCTGGTGGCTTTCTTGCCACTGCTGGCTCCTGTTCAGCCGATGGGTGACCAACGCCCCCAGGTCCTTTTCTGCCAGGCAGCTCCAGCCACTCTGCCCCCAGGCTGTAGTGCTGCTTGGGCTTGGGGTGACCCATTATGTATGTGATTGTGAGTTTTGCAATTTTTGTATTTCATATGAAATTTCAGTATTGCACAAAGAAAAATCTTGATAAGTTTTTTCAATTACGACTTCTTCTGTCACAGCTTTCAAAGGTGGCTCTGAGGTATAATAATAAATCTAATTTAGAACTGGTTTCTGTTTCTTCTGGTTTCCCCTTTTTCCTCAGACATTCCTTGGTCATGATTTTGATTACCCCAGGATAGATACTAATGGCTCAGACAGGCATGTGAGATTCTACAGTGTAAATGGCATGGATGGTTTGGGGTTTTTTTGTAGTCTCTTGCTTTATGTCAGACATCTGAAAACATGGAGTACTTGCTTCAGAATAGCACCTGTACTGGTTGAAACTTGAATTGAGGGAGCATAAGCAAACGTTCATAAAAATTAAGGGCAAGAATATAGAAAAAATCATTTTCATTCTTCCAAGCTTTGTTTTCAATAGGGGAACTTCCTGAACCAATTGTGGCTGGTCTCTGCTAAGTATTTGTGCCCTTGGACCCACAAAGCTCTTAAAACCACTTCGCTCTTTGACAACCACTGTAACGTTTCTCTAAGCTTTGCATGAAGTGTTTTCTTCTCTCGTTTCTTTTCTTCTCACCATGTCTCCTGTTAGCTTAGTTTGATTCCTTTTAGTTCTTGCCAAGAACAAGAAAATGGATGATATATTGCTAGCCATCCCCAGTGTTTCTTGTAGCTTTGCAGATTCCTATCACATGCTCTAGTTTTGTCTTCCAGGCTGAGGAATTTTTACCAACTCTTTCATTTCTCTCATGGAAATCATTTGATTCTTTATTTGTCATTGTTGCTTTTCTCTGGACCTTTGATTTGTAACATTCTCCTCTTAAGGGATGCTATTCATCCCATCTCCTGGGAGGGGAAGAACAGGAGAACCAT
Source organism: Scolopax mira (assembly GCA_004320125.1). NCBI lineage: Eukaryota > Metazoa > Chordata > Aves > Charadriiformes > Scolopacidae > Scolopax > Scolopax mira. The sequence continues at coordinate 74,712 of BJBW01005830.1, forward strand.
ACTGCTTCCCCCCACCTTAAGTTACAGGACCACACAGTGGCATAACGTTGCCTCTTTCCCCGTTTTTCCTTCTGTTCTCTGCTCCCCCTTCTCACCAGAGTGTGCTTTCCAACTGACTTCTGAATGTTAAGTAGCCAAGACATAGATGAGAGTAGAAAGTAGGTCTCTTACTGTGATCTGATCAAAGAACATGTGTTGAGTTTGTGAAGGCAGCTCACTTTGCTAGAAACAAGATGGCTTTGGTGGATTGAAGGAGTAGCTGTTTATGTGTCTGACAAATCATAAGACATATTTGGTGAAACCTAGTTTATCAACAAAAAGTTGCATAGAAAAACAAAGGCACAGGTGTCATTAACTCAGGGTTATATGAGGATCTCTTAAAGTTAGTTTACATTCAGCAAGGTTGGAAGTTTAAATAGCAAGGTTTGAAATACTGTACTCCCATTATGTCAGTTAGTACAAAGAATTCTTAAAGATACTGTGAAAAGAGAATTAATAAGATTAAACTGTGGATATGGTAGTTTAAGAATTGATTTAAAGATCACCTAGAATGCTATTATTCTAGTCACTAGAATAAAATCGTAGTTACTGATTGTTCACTTGAGATTAAATTGATTCTTTTCATAAGCATTATGTTTGCTCACCTGGTTGGCAAAAAAAAAATAGATTACACCTCTCACCCTTAATGTAATTGATTAGTTTTCTAAACAAATATTTTTGTTGAGACCTGTGGTAGACAGGAGATGCCCAAAGGTGACATAAGCAGAAGGCATTTGCAGTAAAATAAGTGTTTTAACAAAACCAGTAAATGCAGTACCTGACAGCTTGGATTGGTATTAAACATTGATATTTTTCTTGTTTCTTGCTGGAAAATCTCAGCAAACGCAGGTTACCACAGGAACCCTTGTACTGGAGAAGCCAAGTTTTTACTGTGCTTTTTTGGGGGTATAATTCTGCAAGTATAAGGAAAATAAATTATTTGTAAGCCAGTGGCATGGCGCTTGTTCAAATTTGAGCACAGTTGACAGTTAGACTTCAGAGTTGGAACTAAATCCCCTTGAGTGCACCAGAGATGTGTATATGCTGAAATCAGGTGAGGTGAGTTGGAGGAGGAAGGGGATGAATAGCAGATAGCTATCAAAAGCATAAGCAGGAATTACTTCTACTCATTATTTCTTGCATGTAATGGTGAAAGGCAGCCCTTCTAAAATAGGGGTGGACTTCTCCAGAACCTTTAGTGTTCTGTGAGCTGAGTAGCTACAAGATCAGCTTTTCTTCAGATAACTCCTGACATGACTATTGCCTGGCCACATCTCCTGTGGCTTTTTTATATAAGATGCTAATAACTCGCTTCTGGCACTGAAAGCTGTTAGTGAGGTGCATATTTCCTATTTACTCAGAAGATGCTGCTCTATCTGCAGCAGTAGGCTGATAGAGGGTGCTATCAAAGGTCAGGCCCCGTGCTGTAGTATGGGCAGAACAAATACTGTGTCTCTAAGACTTGTCATTTTGTCACAAGGTTGAATCGGCTGAGATTTGTTTTGAGTTTGTCTAGGCTGCTAAGTTACTGGAAGACCGTGGACTCTTTCTTCCCATGGTTTAGCTTCTCGTGTGTAGATGGATCTCCAGAGAGCATTCTGTGTTCTGTATGTGGTCTAAGGTGACTGCATTAATGTCCTCCCTTGAGGAGCTCTAGTTGGAGACATGGCATTCTGGCCTCTTGTGAGCTACTTGAAAATGGCATTAAGTAAAGCTACTATGTGACTTGAGATGATTTTTAGAACTCCAACAGCTAAAATGTTTACTGACCCATGATATATCAAAAAGCCCTCATATCAAGAAGCTCTTCCTGTTGCATTCTGCCATTGCAGCAGGATCAGAGTGTCTTCAAGCCTTTAAGTGAAGTTCATCCTACAGATATATCATCTAGTAAGGTATGTCATAATCTAGTAGCTTGATCACCTTGGAGAGAAGCATGCTATGCTCCTGTTTCACAAAGTGGTGCTGGGCACTGCCAAGTAGGTCTTTGAGTTCCTCCTTGAAGTTGTTTTATCTTTTAGATGCATGCAGCTGGCTGTTGGTAGGATTCTTCCACCCAGTTGCTGGGTAGTTTTTTTTTTTTTTTTAACTGGAGGTGAGTCTCTACCTGGGTGTTAAATTTGATGTATTAACTCCAAGACTGACTCTAACTTGCTCACTTGTTGTTTTTATTTGTGCTCCTTTTGCAATAAATGAGTCTTAATAGTCTAGACATCTAGATTTCCCCTGCCACCCCCATATGCGTACACACACACACCCCCCTTCAGTTTTGACTTTGCTTAGTTGGAGGAGTGGAATGAAGTGTTCAAGATCATGTAGGTGGAGATACCAGCCTGTTGTCTCTAAACTGCGGCAAAATAAATACCCCCTACCCCCCCCCAACTGGTTTTGCAGACTTCCTAAAGAGTGTCAGCTGAGGCTAATTCATTAAGAGTTCCCCTCACAAGAGTTGTAGGGCTCCAAAGTTTGTAAACATCATCCTGCTTTTGTGACTGGGCCAAGAGGAGTATAACTGCAGTAGTTGCTGTCAAATGGAAGCCTTCGACTTGCTCAGCTGCTTTTTCTGCTCTCTGTTGCTAATGTTTGCAGTACTCTAACCCAGCCTTCCATAGCACCCTTAACTAAATGGGATTGTATGGCCCTCCTTTCCAGAGGAAAAGCTTTTGCTTAGAACTTGTTAGGTCAATGGTGCTTACTTTTCAAATGAGAAGTGAGGGTTTAGGGGATGGGTGCCTTCATGATTTTGTGGCATTTGTTTCAGAATTTCACTGAATTTTTAGAGTTGGAAGGGACCGAAGAGATCATCTAGTCCAACTCCCCTGCTGAAGCAGGA
>BJBW01005830.1:77675-88588 GCA_004320125.1 Scolopax mira
GAAGCAGTTTTTTCTCATATTTGAGTGGAACCTCCTGTGTTCCACCTTATGCCCGTTACCCTTTGTCCTCTCACTGGCAACCACTGAAAAGAATAAATTATGAGCTCTTGCATGTGAGTGTGGCTGAAACACCCTTTCAGTTTCAAAAACCCCCTTCCCCAAAATGGGGTTGTTTGTTTATTTGCTAAAGATCTCCACTCTGTCTTTATAGTGTCTGCTTCTAAAAGATCCACCTGAAGGCTTGTTCCCTCTGTCTGCCCTTAAACATGTATTGAAGATGAGTCCTGGACCTTCTCAGAATCGTTTCTTCCTTGCTCCGTTTACACTTCTGGCTTATTCATGAGGAAGTTGTAAGAACTTGCCGAGCTGCTGGGGAAGGAAATGGAATATGCTTGCCTTCAAGCCAGCTTTTTCCACGGCAAGCAGCTGCTTGGGGGAGGGAGAGAGGTGCTTAAAGCCAAAAAAAAAAAAAAAAAGGGTGAGGGGGGAGAGCCCCCCAGACTTGTGCTTGCCTGACTTCTAGAGAAGTTTCTTAGGAAAGCAAACCTGGGAGTTGACCATGCTGATAAAGACTTAATGGACTTGGTTGCAAGAAACAATGGCAATGATTTGCTGCTAGTCCAATTTTTGTTAACTTCTGGTGATGACTTACTGCTAGTCTAACTAGCTGTAACTTCTGGAATAAGAATAATGACATGCTGCTGGCTTTTGACCTGTTTTTACGGTCAAAATGTTCAGATACAAATGTTGCATGTGCTTGATTGAAGTTTTAAAGGGAATGGTACTTGAGTGATGATGAGACACTGCATTTACTGTGTGACTGAACAGCAAGATAATGTGGCCTCTGGATTAGTTTAGAAGCCACACTTTTCTCTAATTCATAGCCAATTCTGATTTTTCCATGCAGAAACTCTGAAGTCTTTTTATTTACATGAAAACAGTATTTTTTTTTGTCTGCTAGAATAAAAGTATTTTAATAGTTTGTTATTGATGCAGAAAATTTCAACTGTTGATCTCTCATCAACCTTTAATTTTTGCATTTTTTCAGATTTTTTGAGGTGGAGAACTTAAGTTCTATACCTAATGGCAAGTGTTGTCAGCAGTTGCATCATCTTTCAAGGGATGAAAAGTCTGACACGGCTGTTCTGCAAAAAAAGGACCACTTTTGAATGTTGATTTGATAATGTCAAGGTTGTAGTGATAGTTCATTAAAAGATAATGCCAAACCAATATTGCAGGTCTTGTTTCCCCCCTCCTCAGAAAGTAGGTAGCTGGGATAGTATGAGGAGTGTTTTGTTTAGTGTAAATGGTGGAATAATGCTTTGAAGTTGCTTCTGTCAACACCAGTCCTGAGAAAAACACAACTGAAGCAGCATCAGCAGGATAAACAGGCTTAATTTGTATCTTTCCAATCTGCTTGGCATATTTATTTAGTTAACTCCTACCAAACGGTTCTCTCCTAAAGCTACACTTCTCAGCAGAACTGTGCTTCTTCTGATTTGTAGCCTTTAACATCTGCTGAGGTTTGATTTGATTTTTGACAAATGCTGTCTTGTTTGTGTTTAATTCTTTCTGGAGGGTAATCCTAGGCACCAAAGTACATAGAACCGAGTGTGTTTTCAGTGCTCTATGTTCACCCCTCACCCTCCAATCTGTGTCATGGTCACTCTTAAAATATTTTTCTAAATATTTTGCTAGTAGTAGTTGAAATGATCAGCGAATACTGCTTCACAAAGCTTATATTTTTATGTTTAAGATCAGACTGGCGTGTGCCTGTCCTGTTGTGAGGTGTTGGTTGTATCACCCTATAGCAAGAGTTCTGTGCAAGTTAGAAAAGAACCGTGTGTGATGGAGGAGGGGTGTGTGTATTATGCAGAAAATAGACATGAATTTGACATTCTTAGGATACTTGCTAGAATAAAAACTTCTCTCTTAAATTTAAGCAGGAACTTGGTCACACTTGTGTAGATATCAATCAATAGTCTCTGTGTAGCACTTTTAACATTAAATAGCTTTTAAGCTAGCCTGTTCTGATTAATGATATGTTGAAGAGCCAATCCACCACTGTGAGGGGTGTGAAGATTCATAGTATGGGTAGACCCTAAATTCTGGACAAGAGCTAAATTTAATGTAAGTTCTGTAACTCTTTTCTGGAAGCACAAATTTAAGATGTGTTTCGTCTGGTCTGTAAGTACGTGTGCTATAGAAGAGTTACTTGCAGCTCTAGTGCTAGCAGGGGGTGGGCTAGGTGGTCTACCTCAGGCTTTCTGAGGTAGAGTACAGATGGACTAATGCAAGCCAACTGTAGAGCTTTTTAATAAAATGGGTTATGTGCATTATGTACGCTAAAAATATTCTTCAAATTTTATATCCATTAGTTTTATTCAGCCTATAGTTCTTTGTTTAATAAGTTACAGTATAAGTGAGTGTATGGATATTAAAGCTTCTACTAATAACTGGTTTTGATAGTTGAGCAATAGGTGGGAAGCTCTCAGTGCAGCACACCATGAACATATTTGATAACATGGATGCTGCTTCATAAGTTTTCAGCTGTAGTTTGAAGTGCAAAATTCAAAAGAATTTAAACAGATCTGGTGCAAGACTTGATGCTTGTGGTGGGGGGTGGAAAGGGAGAGAGGAGTTTTATTGAACCAGTAGATCAAAGATGCATTTCCTGCTTTGAGGAGTTGTAACATGAGGATCCATCGTGCTCCCATGGAGAGGAATTCCTGTTTGAGGTTATTGACTAGCTGGAGGTGAGGAAGAGATGACAGGCTGGGTTGGTAACCTTCGTTGTCTTCTCCAGAGGTAGGATAGCAGCAAAAATCAGTTTCTCTTCTGGTTACATTCTTACTATGTCTGTTAGGGGTTTTTTTAGGGTGACTGGGTAGCTGCCAGTAGAAGGCAGGAAGTTGCACAACTGGGAACTGTCCCAGCTGAAACTGATTTGCCATTAAATATGCATTTATCAATACAGTTTCATTGCCATTTGAATGATGTCTCTAATCTCTCCAAGCTTCATGCCAAGCCTTCCTAAAATGATACACTCCATAGGCTTGCTCATGTGTAAACATCCAAGTGTTTGCCCATTGGGGGAAACTGAGGCTTTGGGGTGCCAGTAAAATAAAATAATAGTCTGCATCATGTCTTTGTTATAGATGAGTTTATAGTTCTTGGTGGCCTCCAGTGGGAGGAGAGTGAAGGCAAATGCTTTAGAATAGGCTTATGCCACATTCTCGCCCTGCCTTCCACCAGGAGGCAGCATGAGCTGTGCAGGCTGCAGAGGTCATTTATTTGGCCAGAAATCCAGTTGTTCCACATCTTGGAAGAGCTGTGCGCCACAGTCATAGTTGCTTGCAGTGCACTAGGTAAGATTTGACACTGGATTTATGGGACTCCTTATTTTAACCATCTTAAAATGGGTAGAATGCCTCTTTATCCCCATTCACGCCTTCTAGCATGTGCCCGCTGGAACAGTGCATTGCGTAGAGCTGTTTTTACCCACAAAAATACTCTAGCATCCTAAGCCAAGATACAAATCTGCTTTCAAGTGCAATGATAGGAAGGCATAGTTGACCATTCTGTTTCCTAAGAGAGCAAGTCCAGCTTTAATTATATTTTTTTCTGCTGTAGCCTGTGTGGGCAGTCAGATGCAACAATTAGTTTGCAGTAGGAAAGATCAGCACTTACATAAGATGAGTAAGTGGACATCTGGAAGTACGTGAGCACTATTTTGTGTCTTCTGATACAAATCAATGGAAAACAGGAAAACTGACAGATGTATTACAAGATCAGTTGTTAAAAAGCAGTAGAGGTGGATAACAGAGCTTTGGATCATGCACTGATTTGCAGAATTCTGCCTAGGTTTGCACTTAATTTTGACACAAAATAAGGAGACTTGCAATTGCCAGAAGATAACATTAGGGCAATGCAATATGGTATTTATTTTCTGTTAGTATTCACTCTGTGTTTATTTTTCAGGGAGCAGGTTAGAAGAGGTGTGCCAGGCAGCGTTTTCAGATCCTATCCTGCTTCCCTAAATGCTTAGATGGCGAGGGGCGGGGGGGGGGGGGGGGGGGAGAAGGGGAAGGGAGGGGGGGGCGGGAAGAAGGAGAAGAGGGGAGAGCAGAGAAATACTCCAAAAAATTTTGTGGAGTTTTGAGTTGTGCTGTGTTGTCACATCTCAGAAGCAGAGGCCTTTACTTTCTCAGCTGATCTCTATCAGTTGTCCTTTTGCAAAGGCAGTTCAAGCCCAAGTATGCCTCTATCCTGTGTAATCACTGCTGAGCTTCCTTTTTCCTCTCTTTCCTTGAGTGTCTTCTAACTCTTTACTACTAAACCGTTATCTGTTTCAACGGTGGAACCTCATCTTCCCTAATATTTGTCTGAAGCTGAAAGTACAGAAGAAAGATGTTTTTTTTCAAAGGCATAATTTGTGGTTTATGCGTTAATGTAACTAAGCAATAGAGAAATGTGTGCTTGGTTACTCTGGTCTCCTGCTGTCCTCATGAAGGACCTCAGGCAAGAGCCCTTCTGTTTAGGGGGCTGGTTGGTTGTCTTCTTGCTGCTGCTGTTGTTCTGAAATGGGGAGATTTCAGTGTTATGATCAACCCTCCTTCTTGGGGAGGTGAGGGATGATGTACAAAGCACTTAAGAGCTTTCTCAAAGCAAAAAATGTATACCTCTTGATGTAACGGTGAAATAGGCTGAAGCATCCTATGAAAAATAGTTGAATTCTTACATAATCCTCTTCCTAAGACGGTGCTCTTAATTTCTTGGCTGAACGTCCCAAAGTCCATGGGAATTCATGGATCATTAGCCTGTGAATTCTGTGTATATTAAGGCTTGGCTCTGCTGTATTTAATGAGCTTTGAGTTTTGGTGTGGTTTACTTCTAAGCACAAAGATGTATACATGAGAGTTTAGGATAGTGTTGCAATACCTCTCTTCTTGGAGGTGTTTTTTCCTTTTAAATGTGTGTGAGAATCTCAATGTTAACTTGGACGTGTTGGAAACTATCAAAGCTGAAGAGTTTGACAGCTACTCTTGCTAAACTCAAAACAGGAAAATATTACATCTATGCATAAGGTAACTTATTCCTAAATAAGTTTAATATTTTAATATCAACATCTGTCCTACATATTCAGTCATAAAACTAAGAAAAATGCCTGAAGGCTTGCTTCAGTGAAGTAAAACCTTTCATGTTTTCTCCAAATCACTTTAAAACTATCTGAAATCATGGTTTTCTTCTTTCCTCAGGGGAAATACACTACTAAGTGTGCTTCCTTTAACAATTATGTCTCTGCTGTGTTTTCTGCAGGTCGATTTTTCACATTTCCCCTTTCATGAGAAGTCTACGTTCTCGATAGATTAGATACAGGGTGGATTTTTCTGTGTTTCTTCTTCAGATATATTTTTCTAGAAAATGGCAAACAGATCTGTTATATAGACTGCTATTTTGTGTGCTTCCTAAAGGGTTGCTCTGATTTTATTCTTGTTGGGCTTTTTTGGTCTCCAGTTGCTTAAGTCTTACATATTCTGTTTCCCAATGTGCAGAACCCCTCACTTCCTTCAAACCTTTTAGGGCTACTTCTGAGCAAAGCTGAAAATTAAATGTAGTAGGAGTAGAATAATAATATTTCAGATAATTCAGTTCTTGGTGAGTGAGTGTTTGTGTTGCTGTTAGCGTGCTTTGCCCCACAATTTCTAATGCTGCTACATTTGATGCTTTTGAGAACATGCCTTCAAGGACTTTCACATGACACATGAGAATTGAAAACTTTAACTGCTTTCAGTTGGCTTTCTTGTAACAGCAATCTCTGTTTATTCAAAATTGCTGATTGTGCCTGGAATTTTAACAGTTTTGTTATGATCTTCTGGGGGTTGGAGATGATGTCCTGAGGTCCCTTCCAACCTCATATTCTGTGATTCTGTCGTCCAACTGATGTCTTGTTTCTTTGTCTCTTTTCAGAGATCATTCACACTAATACTAGAAGCATGGGATTGGGATAATGATACAAAAACTGGTGAGTATTTATGTAGAACTTGAGGTTTTCACTTACTCTGTGCTGTAGGTACACAGGTTGGGGAGAGGGAAAATGGTGTGCTGCTGCAATTAGCCATCCCTCCAAATCAGTCTGAATGCAAGCCTCTTATCTAAGGAAAAGGCATGTACAAATCCGATGAGTTAATACTGGGTTAGGAACTGTGGAAAAAATACTACTGATAGGAAAAAGAATGGACAATAGTAAGTGAAGGCTGTGATACATGACTTCTAAAAATTAACTTAAAATGTTTAAAAATCATGGCAAAAAAAAAAAGAGGGGGGTATTGTCTGTGCTGTAGAACTACATTTTAAATTCTCCTCCGTTTAGCCATAACCACACATTGCAACGCTTTTCATGATCAGGTACACAGTTAAGTATTCTTGTTCCCCATAAAGAAACCATGCTTGATGTTCTTGAAGGTGCTCTAAATCATAATATGATTCCTTCTGAAGTACTGAAAGTTATCTTCCATTGCTGGTATGTAAATACTAATGTCAGAGCAGGGCTATTGAATTGAAGGAAAAGCTAGATTATTGTAGAAATACTTCAAAATCAATGAAGGTACTGATTGCCATGTTGTTGTTAAAGTAGGACTCCATCTTGAACCTGCTCTTTGTCACCAGTTTACAAACCTATCTTAAAATAATCAATGCTTTCAGCTACGTGTCAAATAAACTTCAAATTTCATTGTGGTTAATGATGGACTATTTAATCTTACCTGGGGTCGATATAGAGGAAGATAAGTGTTTGAACACTAAGTTACCAAAGATTTATGTCCCAAATTATCATCAGTTTCTAATTATAGGTGCCATTCTTTGCTGCTTCACTGATCATCCTTATGCAGATGCATCAAATGTAAAAAGTTGGCAAAGCTCAATTGATATTAAGATTATGTTAGATTTTTAAGGTCCTTTTACCTGAAGATTGGGATCAGTGCCACTTTCCTAACTTAGAGATTTTCTGAATATGCTGTGTCTCCAGTGAAAAAGTAATGATGAATTGTAGTTTGTTCTTGAGTTCTCCTTCTGTTGCACTTAAGCTGCTTCTCTCTTCTTGGTTAACAGCTCCTTCAGCCTTTTCCTATGGATATGTTTTCTTTATATCTCTGGTGATTCATATTGCTGCAACCCTCCAGTTGGTCCGCAGCCTTTTTGAATGGAAGTTCCTAAAGCTAGACATAGCATTCAAAATAAGATCTTATGTGCTGAGCAGAATAAGCCTGAATCTTGAATGAGTTTAGAGTATCTTGCATAGCAACAGATTGGAGGTGTCCTCTTGAAGGCTTTGTTCACAAAGTACTACATGAAGTTAATTACTTTAAATAGTTTCCTGCTTGGGAATAATTTAGAGGCAGCTTGTACAGTGTGTATTGGTACATTCATGCCCTGTTTCTAGATGGCAAGTCAGCTCATGAGATGGTATAGAAGGGGGTTAACACAAAGAACCTATCCTGCAAAACAGATCTGTATGCATGTAAGTGATGAATTTTGTTTTGTAATAAGCTACTTAATAAATAATGGTCTTCTAACTTGCTATGTTTATGTTTCAGAATCTGCAGAATCCTCTTGCAAATATGTAGCTTTAAAATCCATTTCTTTAAAAGATGTGCTTGATAGGGGGACAATCACTCTAGGCTTTTGTTAAGTCTTTCTTATGCCTTTTAGCTTTCTAACATGCTCTAACAAATCTGTTTATTTGCATTGATGTCTTTTTTTTTTTTTTTTTTTCCCCTGAATTTTGGAACAACAGGATATGTAGTATGTTTTGGAGGTCCAGTGGGCCATGTCCTTATTTTAACGGTTTCCATGAACTACAGGAGTCCATGTAAGTGTCAGATCAGTTTCGCTCTTGTGAGAAAGTGCAAAGGAAAGGTCAACTTCCCTTTAAGATAGGATGCAGGAGAGGCACTGTTAAGTTGCATTGCATCTGAGACTTGGAAGGCTTGTCATGGGAATTTAGGAAGGCATTTTTGGCCTGTAATTTGGCAGAAGACTAGCTAAACACTTGTTTTGGTTAATGTTTTTGTAGTCTGTTCACTAATTCCATGATAGAGACGTGTTTCTTTGCCATGCTACAATTTAGACTCGTGTATTACATTTCTATGAAGAATTCATTAGCTGTGAAAATTTTGCCTGGTGAATCCGTCAAGATGCAAAGACGCTTCCCTTGTATTTCTGAAAGGACTGCAGAACTGCCAAACAGGGATAGATCAGTAAAAAAATCCCATGTAAGAGAAAAGGAAAGTAAATACAGCAGCTCCTCCACAGGAAAGACAAACATTATCTGCATGCTGGAGGGATGAAGGAAAGCTGAACTCCCTACCATACCCTGAACACTGAGCTGATCTCTGGATCAGGTTACATGTGTCTTCTGTTGCTACTGTAAGAAAGATTAATCAAAGTAATTGCCAGTCTGTTTATAAGCTGATTAATTAGTTCCAAAGTCAGGTTCTGCTTTCCTTTATTAGGAATGAGAAAGGCTGAAAGTTAAACGCAGTCCTATGTTCTCATTTAAACTTTAAAGTTGGTATTTAAAAACAACAACAAGGAAAAAAACAACAGCCACCAAACCCAAACAAAACAACCAATGAACATAAACCCAGAACTTGCAAAGAAGGGGTTTCTTCTTTGTTGAACAGTTGTCATTTTTCCCTGCCTCTATGTCCTAGCATCCTTTTATTCTTCTTTGCACCCATTGAAAGCAAGGCAAGGGTTCTCAGAGCAGATCTGTGAAGTACTATCTCAAGAACTACTCTGCTAGGGCAAAAGTTTCTCCAGGACTTACCTCAAATTAAAAACTCTAAGAGGGGCTTTCACACTGATTCCTGAACTACTCCTGTGCTTTCCTCCTCTTTGGAGCAGCAGGGCTGTCTCGGAGGGAAGCCTGTGGCAGTATAATGCTATTGCACTCTTGCTTTGTGAAGTTGGAGGAGGGAGGGGGAGAGGAAACTGCCTTCGATACAGAGTCACTATAAGGGTCCTGTTTTCTGTCATCTGTCACTTTCCAGCTAAATCATCTTGACTTGGCAAACTTCTAGTTGTATAGCAGAGATCTTGGCGGCACCTAACTTAGCACTGCTGTTATAAAGCAAGATGGTGTCTTCACCTGTGAAGAAACTTTCCATTGCAGTATTGCTGTGCAGTATTGCAGTTGGTGCTTTCCTCTTTCACATTAGTCTGTAGGTGAATAATCCCACAGCCTAAAAAGGCTAAAGATAATGCCCTTCCTGAGAAGGGCACCTCCTGTTCCTTTGGGCATAAAGTTCTTACGCTACCATGTGTGATTTACCTTGCAAACAGCTACCAGCATCACCTTTTGTAGTCACATGCATGTGGCTTGTTGGGAATGTCTGACCCCTGCTAAAAGTTAGTGTGTTGATGAGCGGTATTCTTAAGTGTAGTCATGGCTCCTAATTGCATAGTTACAGTTAAATACTCTTCAGATACAGATTCATCTTCCCAAAAGCAGATGCTTAATCAAAAAAACACTTTTTAGCTATCATCTCCTTTTATAAAAACGTTTCTACTAGTATCTGCTTTTCTAGAGAGACTTGTAGGAAACTTCTCCATAATCAACAAGCCCTACTGCTGGAGGTGGAGGTGAGGGAAATGAGGGTGGGGGTGTTAGTGTATGCTCTTTCTTCACCAGTGACCAGACAAATTGAGTTACAAGCCTTTACTAAGGGTTAAAAGTAACACGTGTGAGTTCCTGATGTGAATTTTAATGGTAAACCAGATGCAGGGAGCAAACTTGTCTCATCAAAACGATTAAATGTGAGAGACTGAGTATCTTCAGAAACACTTTGGTGTTGTAGAGGGTGAAAGGGAACCTTGACAAACACGTTCCTCCCTGTGATAGCAGATTTCTCTGGAAGATGCACCTTCTGTTTGGGATCAGTTTTAAATTTGAAGTAAATCAAACTTAGGTTCCTAAACAGAATTTAGCACTAGAAACTAAATGATTTGGAGCTGATTTCCTGATGCCTTTTGTGATTCAGGGTAAATTATTTGGCTGTTAAGCCTTCCTTGTATTGATACAAGCTAGAGGAAGAACTCTGAAGACTCAGAATATGCTCTTTTTCAGAGGAGTTCTTGAAGATTGAGTGTTCAAAAAAAAAACCTGCAACCAAACCTGCTATTGGGTTGTTTCCCTTGTTCTTGATTACAGGTATCAAGAAGAGTGTTCTGCATAGGTATAATTGCAATAGCTGTGATGCTTGTTCCAGTTAACTTTGAGTCTGCATTAGACTGAAGATGCTTGATAACATTTTTATTGTATTAGCCTCTTCTTTCAATCTCAGGACATGTTTTTCAGTCCATCCGATGTACTTTTAGGATGCACTTTTACAGCAGTGGCTGTTGCAACTGTTTTTAATGTGCCTGAATTCTTTATAATAGAGCTAAATAGCTCTATAATGCCTATTTGCTGTTTGTTCAAATTCCTTGGCCATCCAATGATTCAGCACTTTCCCTTTATATTTTTTCGTTAAGGTTTTCAGATCAATAGTCATTAGAGAAGAATAAGATTATGAAAGGATATTGAATCTGGTAATGAGGCTTTTAATGGCAACTGGTAATACAATAGGAATCCTGATTAAAAATAAAATGCAAGCAGTCTCTTCTAGCTTGCAAGTTTTTTGTCCACTCTATGTCCACATGCTGCTGGATGACAGAGAAGTTCATATATGGGAATTTGAGATTTAAAGAACACAGGTAGATTTTGATATGACTTGTCTAGCCATAAAATGTTTTATGCACAGTAGTCCAGGCAAGCATGAATTTTGGCCTATACATGGCAATACCACTTTTAATATTAAAGGAGAAACCTGCTTATAGTTAACTCTGAGGGTCTTGTGGGGGATGTAAAC
>BJBW01005832.1:2675-17246 GCA_004320125.1 Scolopax mira
TGGTGGCCTTTTTGGCCACCTGGGCACACTGCTGGCTCATGTTCAGTCGAGAGTTGACCAACACCCCCAGATCCTTCTCTGCCAGGCAGCTCCAGCCACTCTGCCCCAAGCCTGTGGCGCTGCCTGGGGTTGGTGTGACCCAAGTGCAGTGAGGTTATTAAACCTCATTCTGTTGGTCTCAGCCCATCCATCCAGCCTGTCCAGATCCCTCTGCAAAGCCTCTCTACCCTCCAACAGATCAACGCTCCCACCCAACTTGGTATCACCTGCAAATTTGCTGAGGGTTTACTCCCCAGTTTCCTCCCCAACCAGCTGATCTGTGGCTGCATCTCACAATGTGGGGGGACAGCATCAGGGCCCCACCTCACCCAGGGGACAGAGAGGAACAGTAAATTCCTTTACAGGGCATCACCCAGGACCTGGAATGAATCTGTTTGTGCCCACCGGACCTCACTGTCCACCTCGAGCAGAGCCCAGGGGCTGCAGCTCTTTCTACGTTACCTTTTCAGTCTCCTGCTGGACCGCAGCACTCACAGCGCTCTCCAGCTCCTTCTGGGCCACCTCCGTCCTCTCCTGCAGGGACTGGTACTGCTCCTTGGCACGCTGGAGCTTCTCTTGCAGCGCTGCCAGCTCCCCGGGCTCCATCTTCGCCTTGTTCTCCTCCAAAAACTCCTCTGTGCTCTTCAGGACGCTGGCGAAGGAGGCGGCTCGGGTGTGCATGTTCCTCTGCAGCTCCTGGGCAGACGACGCCGTAAAGCTCCGCGCCTTCCCGAGGAAACACTCATCCCCCTCCACCTTCTCTCCCGTGTCCTGCAACCCCCAGTTTTTTTTAAAGCACTGACCTTGACGTCGCTTTGCCTCTGCTGCAAGGAGGACAGGTCCCCTGCGCTGGCTGCTCTCTCCTGCTGTGCCAACGTGTCCTCTGCCTGGCACAACCAGCGGCTCAGCTCGGCCAGGCTCTGTGCCCGGGCTGCCTGCTGCTCCTGCAGCGTCTGCGGGGCAGAGGGGACAAGGGATAGTTAATACCCAGCCTTCAGCCACGCACATCGCTGAAAGGCAAGGTGAGAGGTTACAGCTGGAGCATCTCCTGAAGGGGAGGAGGATGCAGCACAGAAAATGGCTTTCTGAAGCTCTCCAGGTGCTCCCTTCTCCCTCTCGGACGCTGCAGGAACGGGGCCGAGGTGCCGAGTCCCTGCTCGACGCATGGTTGCCACCGTTCCAGCAGGTTCCTCCCCATCTGCTCTTTTTGAGAAGCCAGGAGAGGCCCAAGGTGGAGCTACCCCCCAGATCACACGCTCCTCTGCCAGGAGAGCTCCGTGCCTTTCCCATTCCACCATCAAAACTCATCTAACGAGAGGTAACGACCACCTGAGGTCAGGCAGCACCACGGTGGAGCCCCAACCAACCTAAGGAGGCTGGGTTTTTTTTGGTCCTGGGGTTGGAGAGGGGAGCCCAGGAGAGAGAAAGCCTTTCTGTAGCTGATCCAGCTCCTCCGTTTTGCTGAGCACAACAACAGAAGCGCCTGTTTGAGCAATTGAGCATGATGTGACCTGAGAGTCCCTGCAACGTTCCCACTCCCCTTCCCCAGGGGAGAAACAGGGTTTTTTTGAGTTTCACCGGGCATTTCGGCAAGGCTGATGTACAAACTTTTTTGGCAAAACACTGTGCTCGTTTCTCCCACTCATAAGATAAACAACAGAAGCAAATTGAAAGAGCCTTCTTAAGAGCTCTTCAGCTGCAAAGCGAGTTCTTCCTGGGTTAGGATGGGCGCACACTCAATCTGAAAAAGCAAAGCAAACTGGTTAATATACACACACACACACACTCCAGAGAGGACAGGCAAGAGTTACAGAGAGAAATGGTTAATCAAAAAACACATTAATCCTGTCTTGAATAGGAGGATCCATGCAGTGACGGGTGGAGAGCTGAGGACTTGCTTTGGCAGCTGCCTCCACACACCATCAGCTGCTTCTCTGGGACAGCGATACCTGATTTGTGCCGTGGGAATAAGACATTAAAAGTGCCAGGTGTCTGAGGTGGTGGCCCCTCGGCACAGGGCTTTTCTGGTGGGGTTACAGAGACCAGGGTTTATCCCACCCAGCCCAACTCGGTGTCTAGCAGGGGGGGCTGCCCAGGCAGGGCTCCATCTTTTGGGGAGGAAAGTGACTTTCCGCCCGGGAGATACGTGGTAGGAAGAAGACAGACTTTAAGAGGAAGCTCATGATGTGCAATGAGAAGTCATAAACTGCGAGTGGCATGCACATGAAATCCCAACTAGGAGGTGTCTCAGCGCACGTTCTTGTGGCCAGGAAGAGCTTCAGCGAGCAAACTGCAGCCAGGAAAACATGTTTCCCAACCTTCACCTGATCCGTCTGCTCCACTTGCTGGAGACAGACCTGCAGGACCTCCACCCGAGCCGTCACACGCTCCGACAGGTCCCGGAAAGCCTTTTGCAGCTCGTTGAGCAGCCTCAGCAGCTGCCTGCTCTGCTGAGGAGTCAAGTCCTGGGCGTGCTCTGAGATAAGGAACTGGACGTCGAAGGCGGTTGCGTCGAGCTGAGACTTGGTGTCTGCGAGGGGCTCTTTCAGCTCCTGAATGGCAAAGAAAAGACCCGTCAAGCGAATGCCTCTGCAGCCAGCACCTTCCTGCACTGCCAGCTTCGTGCAGACAAGCTTTGTCACCAGAACAATATGCTTCAGAAACCCCAAATGCTCCCCAAAACACACTCAGCGTCGAGTGACAGCATTTCACGTCATCGATTTTCCAATGCTCCTCTGCAGGAGGCCTCCAGCACCGCGCCAGGAGGTGGCTTGGACTGTGTGTGCTGCCCTCGGGTCTGAAGGCAACCCTAAAGGTGACCCAGCCAGTCCTTGGTGACTCCATGTGCCACCATCAAAGCCTTTCATCCCCTGACTTCAACGCCAAGGTGTGACCAGCAAATAGGAGATGCTGAACTGGCCAAATCTTAGGAGTTATTGGTAAAACGTGAATAAATGTGGAAAGCTCCTCGTACAGATGATGGAGACTGGGGGGGGTGTGATGGAGGGGGCTCTCAGAGTCCCCACGGAGGAAGCAGCTCCCTCCTCAACATTCCTGAAGGGAACCCCACACCTACATTTGAGCATGTTCCCCAAAGGGCCAAAGCAGAGGGTTTGTGTGTGGTGGAAACTTTGGAGCTAATACAATCTTGTTGCTCCTCCTGCAACACAGGAGTAGGCTCCAGGAGGGAAACAGGATTAAAAGCTTCTCCTCCGTGCAGAGGATGGCAGCTTCATCACCAGTGGGATTAGGGGCGTTGCCATGGTTACCTTGTGGTGCTGGAGGCAGTGGCTCAAGCTGTTGGCATCAGTTGCCTGGTGGTAATCGCTGTCGTCCAGCGACTCCGTGGTGCCCGAGACCCAGCTCAGCAGCTCCTGGAGTTTGCCCTGGAGAGTTTCGTGATGTGCCAGGATTTTAGCCTGAAAACCAGAAACGCAACATTTAAATGTTGCCAGGGAAGGAGCGTTGGGATGCTCGGGGGGGGGGCGGTGGGGACAGTTGCCAGCTCTACCTTTTCGCTTTCTGCCGCCCCGCGAAGGTTTTGCAGCCGGGACTCCAGGACATCACTGGCGGAGCTCAGAGACTTCTGGAGGTTCTTGGCATCCTTCTCCAAAGCCTTCAGCAATTGCTCAGGGACTTCTTCGGGGGGGTTGGCCACGATCCGCTTGACGGCGTCCAACTCCTGATTCACTGGGAAGCTCAGCTCCCGCAGCTCAGCCCCCAGGGCCTGAGGCAAGACAGCATCGTTATGTCTGAGATAGGGTGACTTCATCGTCCCGCTGCCAAAACTCAGGAAAGGTTTTGGAGACCCAGCTCCGAGCCCTTTGCTTTATCTGAGGGAAAGATTCATCACCATCCTCCAGCCAGCACTCGCACTGCCTTTTCTCCAGGCTGTAAAACTCATTTCAGCCATGCTTGGGTTATTGTCTAAGCAGGGAGGAGAAGGTGTGCCAGAGGCAGTGCCAGGGAGAGGAGGGACGGGGTTTGCATATAAATGCCTTTTAAACTTAAGTCTGCCCTCCCCGGCTGGCTCCCAGAAGCGGGAAGGAGGTGGATGGAGCTGGGGAGAGGAAGGACAAAAGCTCTGTTCCCCTCTCAAAGCCTGGCCAGGGCTCCCTCACCTCCGCCTGCTGCAGCAGGTCCTGCAGGGCTGCCAAGTTTTGCTCCGCCGGCTGCGCCCTCTTGATCCTCATCTCGATATCCCGGAGCATGGAGAGATAGGATATCAGCTTCTCATCGTGCTCCAGGCACATCTTCTTGCTGAACATGATCTACAGGACCAAAGAGTAAAACAAAACCTCAGGTTTAGACAGGAAAGAAAGAAAACAAAGGATTATATGCTATTCTTTTTCTTTTTTTTTTTTAAAAAAAGAAGAAATCTGTTAATAACATCCCGTTTCAGGGACTTTCCACTTGCCAGCCTTATCTACAAGATTTACTATAGGAAAAATAAAACACGCAGCTCTTTTTCCAACATAAGCTTATAAATGGCAAGAGATCGCTGGTGTTACAGCAAAAGTGCCAAAAAGAGTCCCACTTATTAGTCATTTATAAGTAATGTTCTTGCAAAAAGAAACCACAACTAAAGCCTTGAGTGTTTTCAGTCGTACATCACCGGGTCCTTTGCCAAATCCATTGCAGCATCAGGCTCAAATCTGGCTGTCCTCTGTGCCGAGGACGGACTTAACATCAAACACGCACAAATAGCTCATCAAAATAGGTTGAAATAGCCAAAAAAAAGCATCAATTTACCTGGGCTGGTCTCGTGGATTCCCTGGAGGTTTCCAGCAGCTCTCCCTCCACTATCACAGGTAAGACCAAGCCCCGATCGCCTGGTCCTGGCTGCCTGGTCTTCTCCTGGGATGTTTCTCCTTGGGGTTCTGGAGGAATAGGAGTTTGGTCTGTGCCGGTCTCCGCTGTTTCCTGTGTCTCTTCTCCAAGCTCAAGGATTGCAGAGGTTTCCTGAACTTCTCTGGGTTCCTCTCTGATAATTAACACCTGGGGCAGTTCGTCTGTGCTGGGCACATCACTGGTGGTTTCCACTTTGATGCTTTCCTGGGTCATTCTCTCCTCCAGGCTAAATACCACCAAGGAATCATGACCATTTCTGATGCCACCTTTCGGCACCTCTCGAGCTTCCCCTTGTCCTGGGGGGGGAACAGGGGACACCTGACCCCCGGTGAGCTTTTCTTTATCTTTCTCAGAAATTGTTTTCTTTTCTTCTTCATGGCTGCTGCTCCCCCTGTGCTGGGCTGTGTCTCCTGCCAACCCAGCAGGCATCTTGGTGGTGGTTTCACATTCTGGTTCTGCTAGGCCTGAGACAAAGTCCCCCTCCTCTTTCACCCTGGGAATTTCTTTGGAGATTGGACAAGGAAGGGACTGCTTTTCCACAGAAGGTTTCTCGGGCTGAGCGCTGTCTCCAGGGATCCCTGTCTGCTTTGTTTTCTTCTTCTTGCTTTTCCGTTTTTGGGTAGGTTTTAGCTCCATTTCACTTGTTTGTTCTCGATCGACTGGACCTTCTGCACCCAGTTTTTGGGTTTCTCCATCGATGTGCTTGAGAGTTCTTTTATCTGTCAGCTTGTCTCCTGCAGGCTCCACAAGGATGCCAGTCCCAGGGGGTTCTCCAGACTTGGTAGGACCCATCTCTCCCTCCCCTTGACCCACAGTAACAGATTCCCTCGGGGCTGCTGATGTTACCCCCTCCAGGCTGCCTGCTCGTTCTCCTCGCTCAGAAGCCACCACTGCACCTTCTTCACCTCCCACAACTCCCTCTGCACTTACAAACCCTCTCCTCCTCCTCCTCTCCTCACCATCCTCCACTCTGTGAAGCATCTCCGTGTCCAAGAGCAACTGCTCTTTCTCCAATCCCTCCACTTTCTCTGTCCCTCGATCTACTTCTTCACTCCTCAATTCCTTCCCTGAGGCTGCTCCCACCTGGAAGCTGCTTTTTCCCATCCCTTTTCCCACAGCCCTTACTACCACCATTTTTTCAGGGGGAGATGCTGCACCTAATTCCGAGGGGTATTCTGGAGTCACTTTGACCTTTTCTTGGGGATGAGGTGTTACACCATCCCCTGAAGTTTCCTGAGGCTTTGACTTCCTTTCTGTGGATGTCACTGGAGATCTCTTGCTGGCGGTGGCTGCAGCTCCAGCCACATCGTAGCTCACGGCTTCAGATCCAGCTTTGTGCTCAGCACCATCAGACTTCTTAGCACTGGTAGAGACGATGACATCTTCCTTTTTCGGAGATATTTTTTCCTGGGGAAGGTGGTGTTCATCTACTTGGCAGACCTCAGAGCCTGCTTGTGCCCCCTGAAGACTGGCAGCTAATTTTTGGCTAACTAGTTCTTTTTTAACAGCTTCCTTCAACGTCAATCTTTTCCCACTGCCAGCATCAACAATTCCCCCATTCCTCATCTGGTTGGCGGCGATGAGCTTGGCCATCTCCTCGTCCAGCAGCCCTTGCTCCACTGCAGCCTTCAGGGAGAGCCTCTGGCTGACACTGCCCTCCACGACCCCCCCACTGTCTGCCTGAGCCTGCAGCAACCGCAGCGTGGGGAGAAGGTCCACCTTGCCCAGCCTCACTGCCTCAGCGCACGTGAGCTTGCTCCCTGTCACCTCATCCTTGATGGCTCCAAAGGGATGGACCTCCAGGTACCGTTGGCCAGACTCAATGTCAATTTTGCACTTCTTCATGAACTCCGAGTAGGGAACGATCCTGCAGGTCTCGGGATCTACAATTCCTTCTTTCATTTCTGAAGATGACAGGACTTTCTCCATGACCTGCTCGGGCAGCAAGCCCTGCTTCACCGCTTGACACAGTGCAAGTCTCTGGCCAGAAGCAGGATCAAAAATGCTTCCACTCCCAGCCTGGATTTCTTGCACTTTCCTCTGGAAGTCGGGACTAACGAGCCCTAAGGATGCTGCCTGGGGCAAGGGCAGTCTCTCCTGCAGACACACACTTTCAGCTTTCCTGAGTTCCTTGCACAAATCTTCATCGATCAAACCATGTTTCATGGCCTCATGTACCGAAAGCCTCATCCCAGACACGTGATGGATGATTCCTCCCTCAGCGACCTGCCTGGTCAAGAGATGAAAAGCTTTTTCCTTTTTCAGGAGCCCTTTTTCAACAGACTCTGCAACAGTCAAAGGCTGCTTGGTTTTAGGATCCACGATTCCAGTGGTCTCAGCCTGTAAGCTAATGAGCTTCTGCTGGGTCACCTCATCAGTGCCTTTCCCTTTGGAAGCCTTCTCCAGCTTGACCAGCTCTTTCTGACTTGTTGGCTCTATGAGGCCCAGATTTGAAGCCAAAGTGACCGATACTTTTTTGCCACGTTTCAAGTCAACAATCCCCCCAGTAACCACTTGCCCTTCCAAGATCCTCATTGCTGTCTCCTTGTCCAGAAGGCCAACTGCAGCAGCATCCTTGATAGAGTAGACAAAGTTGTTGCCTGGGTCAAGAACACCACTTATTGCTTTGTCAGATGTGAGTACCTTCTGGAGAAGGTTCTCGTCCATCAGACCTTCTTCAATGACATCCTCGGTGGTTAATGACTCACACGTATGTGAGTCAAAGAAGCCACTGAACATCTTCATTTTCTCCATTAGTTTTACAGCCGTGTGGCTGGGAACCACTCCGTGGGCTACTGCTTCATTGAGAAGAAGAGTCTTTCCTGTCTGCTCATGGATGATGCCACCACTTTGGAGCTGTGACAACAGCATTTCCAAGGTGTCCTCTGCTTCCTGCTCTGCAGGGGCTGTCAGGGATGTGCCATCGACACTCTCATCATCTAACACTTCTTCCCCTTCTCCTTCTCGCACTTCCAATACACTTTCAATGTTTTCACTTTGTCTCTCTGCTTCTCCTGCCTCTCCATTTTCAGGGAGCCCAATCTCCTCTCCTCCCAGCACGCCATTCTCAACTCTTTCCTCGTTCAGCAAATAAATCTCCCTGACATCTTCTGCCTCTAGTTCAGGTTCCTCCACACCCTGAGGCCTCTCTGCCATGACTTCCAGTCTCTCCCTTTCTGACACACCCATCGAGATGCAGATTTCGCTTTTCACCACAACTGTCCCACTTCCTGATGCCCTCTTCTGATCTTCGATGCTTTCTACCCCATCTACTGTAGCAGGCTTGGACTCTTCTTCTGCCTCAATCATCACTTCCTCTGTTTCTCTCTGTCCACCGTCAAGGTCACCGGGATGTCCTGGCATTGATAATTTTACCTCAAGTTTTGCCTTGCTTGCAGAAGCAACCTGCTGTTTTACAAACTCAGCATCACTTTCACTCCTGCTGGCAGCCTGTTTGGTGTAAATCTGCTTTTGCTCCTCCACGAGCAGGATATCCTCTTCATCCTCTAACAGGAGGCTTTCGGGTCCCATCACCACCTCCCCATTCTCCAAAGCAGCTCTGGGTGGTAGGACCTTTTCACTTTCTTCTTTTGAAGGAGCAAATTGGAACTCAAGCTGCTGCAAAGCCAAGCCATTGCAAGGGTCTTTTTCAAGAGCTGCATCTGCCTTTGTCTCCTCAAAGTCTTCGCTCTCTTCCAACACATGCGCACTGGATCCATTTTCCTGCGTTTGGATGAGGGCTTTAGTGAGATTGTTCAGCTCTCCATCCACTAAGAGCAGCTTCTGGCCATCGTGGATGTTGATGTAGCTGTGGGTCATCAAGTGGAACATCAGCCTTTCACCCTCACTCCTCGGCAGAGGATCACTTTGCTCTTTGTGACCTGTGGGACTCCTTCCAGGAGAGCTCTGACTGTGTCTGCTTCTGCTGGGAGAGCCAGCAAGCTGGACGTTGGCCATGACATCAGGGATGACCGTTGATTGCAACTTCTTGGCCACATCTCTCTCCAAGATGCCATGTTCAACTGCTTTCTTCCAGGACACCACCTCAGTGGTTTCTGGTATAAAGACAGCCTTAATGAGTTGCCTTTTGCTGAGAATCTTGTAAACCATCTCTGTAGACAGGATTCCTTGCTCTAAAGCATCTGCAACCGGGACGATCTCCCCCGTCTCTGGCCACAGGAGCCCCATGAAGGACCAGAGGGATTCCAGGACCACCAGTGCAATCCTTGGTGCTACCAACTCTTTCCTTACAGCTTCATCAATGGTCAGTCTCTCTCCCGTGACGGTGTCGATGATGCCACCCGTCTGAAGCTGCCGGATAAGAAGTGTGCAGGCCAAATCCTGGTCAATTAAATTATGTCTCACTGCCTCGTCCACAGTCAGCCTGTGCCCTGTCCTGGGGTCAACAATCCCACCAGCAAAGAGCTGGGCTTCCAGCAACCTGACCGTTACCTGCCTGTCTATCAGCCCCTCCTGGACGGCACGGAAAACGCTGACTTTTCGGCCTGATGTCAAGCTCACCATCCCCCCTGCCAGCTGCTTGACTGGGAGCAGCCTCAGCCCAGTCTCTTGGTGGAGGATGCATCGGTGCATGAGCTCGGGCAGACTGATTTTCTCAGCCGTGTTGGGGTCAATCAAGTCCTTGCTGCTCTCCAGGTGAGAGAGAAGCCTGGAATAAAGCTGGGGGGTAAGGAGCCTTTCCTGCACCGCTGTCTCCATGCTGATTCTGCCCTGATGGGCTTTAAAGCCCCCGGTGACAAGCTCAGCTTCAAGGATCTTTAGCCCAATGCTCTCACTGATCCTCCCCTCTTCCACCGCAGCAACAACGGGTAGGAGCTGCCTCCCTTCACATCTGACTTCTTCCACCCGGTGGAGAGCATCCTTCAACTCCTGCAGCACCTGGAACGTCCTGAGATCAATGACGTTTCTTGCCAGGGCTTTCTCCAAGGAGAGTTTCTCGTGAGTCTCTGGAACAACCAAGTCAGATGTGATAACCTGGGCCTCCAGGAGGACGAGGCCAGTGTCCTGATCTATAAGACCTCTCTGCATGGCACCAAAGACAGGAAATATCTCTACTGTGCCAAGATCGATCACTCCTGCCACTGCTTCGCTGGCCTAGAACAGAAAGAGAAGGAAAAGAATTAGATGAAAATTGAGCGTTGCCAGCACTCAGACGGTGTGAGGCCCAGGGAGGTCTCAGTTTCCATTTAAAAAAAAAAAAAAAAGTTTAAAAACCCTAAACAGGCTAGAAAGTGAGTCCCAAAGTGTTTGAGATGTAACTCCAGAGGCATCATAGCACGCAAATCAGTGCCCTTTGCTAGCTTGCACGTTGCCAGCATGTTTTAATGCTCCTGTAGCCCATCACCCGGGGCAGCACCAAGATGCTCCCAACATCCACCCACAGTAACGCAGCAAGCGGCAAGCAGCAAAACCCAGGAGTGCTTCTAATGCTCCACGGAGAAACAGAGGGAAGGAGACCAACAAGCACACCAAAGCTGCTCAGCACCTCCAGTTCCAAGAATTAAAGACAACACAAATCCCACTGTGTACTCAGAGGAGAAAAAAATACCCCCAAACCATCCACTTCAGGGTATTTAGGAACCTCTCCCAGCGCAGCTCCCACCCTGACTTCTGCCATGCTTTACATCCTGCACTTCCCCAAGCAGATCTTGAGAGCCAGGGGACACCACAGGGTCCTGTGCCATCGAGCAGCTCCCCAGCCACCCGGGGCAGCTGGCACCCATGTGGGGCAGCTCCCTGAGCACGGCCACCAGCACCTGCTCTGCCCCAAGCGGCACCTCCGAGTCACCATGCTCTTCAGAGGGGAGAAACCTAAGAAGTTGGAGGTCCCACCATGGAATCAGTGACAGAATCACATGGGGTTGGAAGGGACCTCTGGAGATCATCTCCTCCAACTCCCTGCCAAAGCAGGGCCACCCAGAGCAGGTCCCGCAGGAACGTGTCCAGGGGGGGTTTGAATGTCTCCAGAGAAGGAGGCTCCACCACCTCTCTGGGCAGCCTCCCAGCAGACTGGGAACAGATCATTTACTTTGGTGTTGCTGGACCAAAGAGTTCTCTTCTTGCTGGTATCCCCACAG
Organism: Scolopax mira; assembly: GCA_004320125.1. NCBI lineage: Eukaryota > Metazoa > Chordata > Aves > Charadriiformes > Scolopacidae > Scolopax > Scolopax mira. Next base: position 13,664 of record BJBW01005832.1, read on the forward strand.
GGAGGGTAATAATAAAGATGATAGAAAGTAAGGGATCTTTGGATGTCCAAAACACAAATGTCTTTGGATGTCGGGGTTTCTCCCAGTCCCACCAGTTGGGTATAAGGTTAGCCTAAGCTCTAGAAGAATTCTGTGGGGATAGGGAGGAGGGAATCTGGATGGTGGCATTAATTCCTCTTGCATCCCCAAGACACTCAAGATTATTTTTTGTCAATTGGTGAGACTAACATCATGGCTGGGGGTGTTTTGGCTGTGGCACAGCCCGATTACAGCCCAGCAGAGGACACAGCCTCCACCACGCTGGTCTGCAGGTCCCTCCCACTGCCTTCTGCCGGAAAAACCTACGCTCTCCACCACCACCACCATCACCACCACCACCAGCACCACCACCACCAGCCTCAGGCATGCACGTTCGGTGGTAAACAAGCCGTGGAAAGACAGAGAAGAGGAAGAAGAGATAAAAGAGGAAGATTAAAAAAAAATAAAAAAAAAGAGATGGGAGGGAAGGAGGTCGGAAAGGGGGGGAGAGTGGGGGTAAAAGGCTTTTACTTACCCAAGTTGCAGGGTGTGCCTTGAGCAGTTAAAGACAGAGCCTTATGGAGCAGTTCAGCCGTATCACACACAGTGTAAAGCTTGGTGTTAGCGTCCAGCATGCGACTGTTTTGTTTGCAAAAAAGAACCCCCCCCAACACATGTCGTCCTCTTTCACTTTGCGTGTTTGGTTTGTTTAAATCCCGGAGGGTTAGTTAAAACTTGTAAGCAAGGATGTCAGTTAATCTTAAAAACAGTTGACATGAAACACAAACTGTACAGGGACACATCATGCTCAATTTAGCGCGTTCTGCTTTGCATTTTTGTCTTTTATAAACTTCTCTCTGACAGTTGGATGTTTCCAGCAAGCAAATGTTAAAGAGTTCCTCATGCTCCCTCTACAGTGAAGCAACTGCACCGCACGAGAGCCGCAGGGATCATCTCGTAGACGGGGATCTACACGAAGCCCCACTGCCATCTCTCGTTTTCTTTCCTGGGCTTCATCGAGAGCGTGAGTGAAAACTGTCCTAGCCTCAGCCCCAGAGCCACTCACGCTGCACAAAACCAGCCTGGCAAGCCCTGGAGAAGGCTTTTTTAATTTTCCTGCCCAGGAGGGAGGAAAAGGGAAAGGAAAAAGCATCCTTTCCATGGGCAGGCTGCTCTCCCGGCAGCAGCAAAAGCAGCATCATCGAAGCTGTGATGGCTTAGCAGCCACTAACGAGCTGGTTTGCTCACCATAAGCTTTCTGCTGCCAGCAGGAGGGCTAACGGGCTTGCAAGAGAGAGCATTTACTGCTCTGAGACACGTGCTAAGAAGTCCAATTTGGAGAGAGACCGCGTATGTTTAGGTGAAAGCTGGACAGGCAGATTTCAAACAAGCAGCCCCATCGCCCTCTCCCCGTGAGCGGCTCGAACAGGGCTTCACTCACGGACCCAAGAGCCAAAACCAGTGTCACACGTCCAGATCTGGGTGGGCCGTTGCTTCAGAGTAGAGGGAGCCAGCAAGCAAAGACACAAATATATCCATCGACACATGTATATACATTGATATAACACGTACACGTATATCTGTGAATGACCAAAGACAGCTCATAACAGAGGCAATAAGGATGCGCTTTCAGCCCTCCCTACCCAGCAACACAAGGGGGACTGATGGGAGCACTGGTGGTTGTGAACAGCACCAGCTACGGGCCCTGAAGGTCTCCTGGGTCAGCTGAGGGCCTGGTTGCCTTCATCTTCATTCAACCAGAGCTGAGCCAAACCTTTCGCCAGACCCTGAGATACACCAGACCTCACGGGCAAATGCCCGTCTGCAGAAACCCACCTCCTTGCATCTCCTGCACGCAGGAAGCCTGTGAGATGGAGCCCTCTGTGGTTAAAGCACCAAGAGGACATTCCTCAGAGGGCACAGATTCGCTAAGGGGACCGTTTCCAGGACAGATGTCCATCTACCTCCTTGCCCACCGCGTGAACAAGCCAACCCTGGTTGCTCAGGGCAGAGCTCTGATGCCAACCATTTCCAAGGACAACTCTCCCGTTGACCTTGAAGGCTCCTGCTTGGCCTCCAGAGATCACCCCAGCCTGGATGCTGTGGGTGACACACGGATGGAAGAAAAGGGAAGGTGACCACATGCAAGTAAGCAAGTTGATGGGCTGTGAGTGGTTGGTGGCCATGAGACACACAACCGAGGAAAACCTTCTCCACACCCTGTGTCTGTGCAAACATGGGACCGAGTGGGGACCAGTACCTTGTGCTCTGTCTCCTGAGCCAGCTGGCTCTGGAGCTGCTGGAGCTGCTCCGTGGAGTCGCTGCAGAGTGCCTGGTAGGTCTCCTTCAGATCACCGATCTGAGCAGAAATCTGTTCCTTCTCCGGATGGGAAAGCCTGCGAGGGAAAGGGAAAAGCTCTCAGGGAAAGGGCACAAACATGCTCCCAGCTCTGCAGAATTCCCGTGCTCTTCTGGGGAAGAAAAAGACCAAAGCCACCATGAGCCCCCTCTTCCCACTTGCCCACCTCAGCTAAACCCAGCTGCACTCAGCAAATGGGTGTTGTAATGCCCCAATCCCCCCCAAAAAGGAATTAATATCGCCCCAACAGCACAAAGGGGTTGCATATTTCACAGCTCTTGTTGCAGATGAGACAAAACAACAAAAAAAGACAATTTTCACGTGTAGCTCATCACTGTTTTTAACAGGAGTGGGGCACTGGACCCCAGGGATGTCCCCCAGCAGCACCTCTAAGGTAACTCGTCTCCCCCCAGTGCTCCCCCTGCTTGTCCCCCCCCCTCACTCACTTGTGGCTGTGTTTTGCCAGGAAGATTTGGGAAGTTTTGATGGCCTCGGAGATCTGTTCCTTCTTGGCAGCCAGCTCCTCATTCAGGGCCTGTTGGGGGTGAGGAAAAAAAAAAAAAAAGAAAGAAAGCAGCTTAATTCAGCTGTGGAAAAAGAGCAGAAGTTCAACAAACTGCCTGAGGGCTGCCCCCAATTTACCTGCTGCTCCGAGATGGATTTCTCGATGTCGCCCAGCTCTCTGCTCCCAGCAGCAGCTGTCCTGCCTTGCACGCTCTGCTTCACACCCAGGGCCCAGCCCAGGAGCTCCTTCACCTTGTCCACATGCTCCTGCTTCTCCTCCTCCACTACTTTCTGCAGAGAGAGGAGGGAGGAAGATAAGAACCACGTCACCGGGGTCCTAGATTTCATCAAGGGGGAGAAGTTCTCAGGAGCAACCCCCCTGAGAAGGACAGGGAACTGCTGGAGAGGGGACAGCAGAGGCTACAAAGATGATGAAGGGCCTGAAGCACCTCTCTGATGAGAAAAGGCTGAGGGACTTGAGTCTTTTTAGTCTGGAGAAGGGAAGGCTGAGGGGGGAGCTGATCAACACCTATAAATATTTAAAGGGAGGGTCAGGAGGATGGGGCTGGTCTTTTCTCAGTGAAACAGACAGAACAAGAGGGAATGGGCACAAACTTGATTATAAGAAGTTTCACCTAAGCATGAGGAGGAACTTCTTGACTTTGGGGGTGGCAGAGCCCTGGCAGAGGCTGCCCAGGGAGG